>JACJUY010002204.1:32132-104340 GCA_014220935.1 Platorchestia sp. MABIK
ATTCCAAACACCCAACATGGGAGCGATAGGCACTCCAAACACCCAACATGTCAACGATAGGCACTCCAAACACCCAACACGTCAGCGATAGGCACTCCAAACACCCAACACGTCAGCGATAGGCACTCCAAACACCCAACATGGCAGCGATAGGCACTCCAAACACCCAACATGTCAGCGATAGGCACTCCAAACACCCAACATTCAGCGATGGGCATTCCAAACACCCAACACCTACATGTCAGCGCGTTACCCTAATCTCCTGCCCCTCCCCGGCCAGCTCTGCCCATGGCCACCCATCATAAAACACCTCAGCGACATAGTCACCACCCACGAGATGTCCACCACTATTAGAGATGAGCTCTAGGAACATAGGGTAATCTCTGACCAATAGCAGCCGTCCATTGACTCCACGCAAATTGGGCCAGAGTTGTTGACTCGCTTTGCTCAATTTATTAGTCGATGAAATAAGTGCAAGCTACTCAACTAAATTTGATCAAGCCAAATCGATACGGGCGGCTCATTAGAATGTCTAATGAGCATATCGGGCGATCTGCTAACCTAATAAATGTTCGTCTGCGCTAGTCATCACGAGTGGGTGCCCTCAATCTTGGTAGCGGCGTGATGCCTGCAAATCCAAGATGTGTTGTAGGTTCGGGGGAACGAGTATGAATGTTATAATGTGTTGTAGGTTCGGGGGAACAGGTGTGAATGTTATAACGTGTTGTAGGTTCGGGGGAACGAGTATGAATGTTACAACGTGTTGTAGGTTCGGGGGAACAGGTGTGAATGTTATAATGTGTAATAGGGTCGGGGAACAGGTATGAATGTTATAATGTGTTGTAGGTTCGGGGGAACAGGTGTGAATGTTGTAGTTTAAAGAAGTTTCTATTAGCGGCGAATCAAATTCATTTTCTTTATGCAGCAGAAATTTGCCCTGACATTCTAGTCCAGGAATTGTGATTGATGTCGTGTGGATCAACGTAGAGAAAATGAAATTTGAAATTCGTGAATTGTTGGTTTTCAACGACGGTCAAAAAAAATCTCCACGCTTTATGTACTATGTTTATTATATTTCGATAAACGAACAGATTAATGTAATGAAATAAAATGGCTGAGAACAAACCGAACCGCATTTTACACGTCATTTTGATAAGAAAAAGCCTGCAATGAAACAATAAATATTGCAGTCGTACAAGTGGCTGAAAAAACTGACTTTTACAACATGTACTGCTAGAAAATAAATTTTTAAACTCTAGATCACTCCTCTCCTCCACCCAGAGCTATTTCATGCGACACTTTGTATTATTTTTTTTGACCAAAAAGTGTATATTTCATCCTGTGAACTTGGGAATAGCTTAATGTCAGTAATTATCGCACTTGCAGTTATTTGAATCAAGGAGTCGTGAGAGAGAACTTCAGCTTTTCCTGCGTCATCCTGCAAGAATTTGAAGAGTGCGCTTTGTACTCGAATGTGTTACACACCACACGCTCAGAAGCTGGCACGTGGTGTTAGCGTAGGGTAAGATCCAACAATGAAGGTCATTAATGTGTAATTTTCATTTACGTGTTTACAACATCGATTTTCGGTTCCCCTCCTCCATATTCACAACTCATGTAGTGACAGTGAACGTCAAGTAAGCGCAGAAATGAACTACTTTATCATATATTCACGAGTCACGGCTGACGCGAGGCTGGTTACAGATGACACGCCATTACGCAGCGAAATCCCATAAAATAGTTGAATAAATCACAATAATATTTCGACTTGATTTATGTTCACGTTTCTTGGGGTGACACTAGTTCGAGTGATGAAGAGAAATATCACTGCGTCGACAGCGAAGTTCCTTGAGTACCATGCCACTCTAATTGGCACGTTTACTTCGCATTGGGACAGATGTGTGCCACTAGGTAAATTGTTCATTTGCACACCGGCATAAATGAATGACATTTCAATTATTTCACTACCTTTTTAAAATTGATTTTAGCATACGAGGTAAAATCTTACCGTGCAATTACATTTTTCACCCGCTTTAGAAAGGGATAACAATGGATTGGAGCAGAACAGTCGGTGTTTCAATTCTGCTACTGACAACCTAACTGAACCAAGCGTATACGCAACCGCTCAAACGTAGTCAACGCGTTAACTCCGCTCAAACCTCGCTACTTCGACTCAACGAACACGACATGCAAGGGAGATGAAAACCAAAGCTTTGTTAGCCGTGACATATACTACGCATAAAAATATGTGCAGTTAAGGGGCAGGGCCGAGTCTAGGAAGTAATGACCTCCATCGAGCTCATTAGCCTCGCTAAACTCATTAAGCCACACCCGAACCAATTGCAATCACTTCCAGACGGATACCAATTATTCAGAGGCAACCTTTATGCTCTCACATGAAATGGATTATTTGCCCACAAAGTTTGATAAGTCGACCAGAAATGCTGCGTAAAAAAGAACGTTATGACAAGCATTCGAAAACCTCTGCTTCCAGTTTTGCTATTAAAAGGTAATTAACGGAGTGTCATACAGAAAAAACGTGTTTCCCAAGCGCCACTGAAGAGAAAAAAACGTGAATTTTATTTTTAATACGATACAATCTTCCTAAAAAACCAATAAAAGATGGCATCGCCCAAGCAGCAAAAAAATTTTAATCTGCCGACTTAGCAGGCGCATGAATGGATACTTCCATACCATATTTAAATCCAATTTAATTATCATTGATATGAAATCCTTCACTTGCGCACTCATTCCCATACCAGAAACATCCAGTACTCAAAGTAATGCGAGTCCATGCAGAAAATTTGCAGCTAATTCAGAATCAGGCTCGCATTAACGCCTCAATAATGAACAACTGCCTCATAAAAACAGCAAACGCAATTATCACCAAACCAAATGGAAACGCTTGAGGCGTTCGAGTGCGGCAAATGTAGCTGTGGAACATTTATGGTGCTACGGGTATTAGAGAGCTATAAAAATGAGCAACAAACTCGAACAGAACAACCAAATAGTGCAGCACTGGTGAAAGACTCCGTTCATTGCCTATCGAAGACTGCATTTTTGGCAACACCGACTAATATTTACTCTTTAGTTAATTCTCGAGCAGTCTAATACTGGCTATTCAGCTTCTCAACTTGACTGTCTTTCATAGGAAAATATCATTTCGCACAGTCGTATAGTAATTTGCAGGCGGATGGTTATTGCTAGCTAGTTATACATAGTTTTATTCGACTTATGATCATTGTTTGATGCATAATTTTTGTGCTATGATAAAATTTGAGATTAATCTGAACCCCTCTTTCTCTTTGCATCAAACTTGATGTTTGATCTTTTAATATACTGTAAACATCTACGTAGACTTCAACCTAATTGTTTGAATGTAAATGTGTATCGACATCACACCTGCAATCAATTTCTCCAGCACGAGGGATCTCCGAAACTGAAGCCAGATTTTCAAACAATCTAAGTCGTCGTAACAGCATAGCTGGCAGAGTTAGTCTACTTAGCAGACCACAGGCGGAGTTAATCTTTTTGGCGGAGTTAATTACTTGAAAATAATAAACGGAAAGAGTAAAATATTATAAAGAGTATAATTTTATGATTAAGTATAAAGAGTCTAATATTATGAATAACTATAAAGAGCACAATATTATGAATAAGCATAAAGGGCATTATTTTGAAATAATATGCTCACTACGTGGGACAGCTGCCCCGATCAGAAATGTCTTCACCGTTCGGTGAAGATTATTGCAGTTTATTGCAGACATTCATTGCAGATCATGGAAGATCTTCGCGGGAGTATCTGCATTCAGTGCGGATTTTGTGCAGAATTAGTGCAGTCTATGTCCGCTTTTGAAGTGCAGATCGGCATCGAATTTCTGCAAAGATCTTCACTACCAAGTGCGAAAAATTTCATTAATCTGCAATAAACTGCACTAGTCTTCACCCTACAATAACATTGGCTTAGTACTCAATTCCTGTTATAAGGTTGATTTTGGTAAAAGAAAATTGTCCCGATAATGATATTTTCAATAACCCAACATCAGCTGAGCTAATTATTCAGTCACTATGGACTTGATATCGAAGTTATAAGACCAGGTGATGCTGCTTCAGCCATTAGGTTTCGTTTAGCGACGGCCTTACTTATACTTCCCACCCCACTAAGTATTGGTCACACGCAGAGGGGAAGATGGATATTATGCTTGATAAAGTTTACATTGGGATATGTCATAATTACTGAACATAAATAGACTAAAATTGAGGTTTGAGGGGTAACTAAGGTATGTCACTACAAGGTGTTCCTTAGAAAAATACAAGGTGAACGGGCAACCTGTACATGCAATTTGATCCCGTCAAGTATGCGTAATTGTTCAATATATAGACATTTATTGCTGTAGTAACATTTGACAAACGATTTTAGCATTTTTAGCAAACGATTTAAGCATTTTAGCATTTTAGCAAAGAAATGCAAAAAAGGGAAATTTGAAAACTTGGACAAATTTAGGGCTGGAGATCCCCTTAATTAACTGGAAAGTTACAAGTTCGATTTGAAATCAAATTTCAGTTACATAATGAACACTTGTTTAAAAACAAATACCTCGCATTGGAATTATTGATGTGCAGTGCCGATTTTTCTGTTAAGATCGCTGCAGATATTTCTCTCCAGAATTTTCTGCATTGATCTGCAGTGAGCGGTGAAGAAAAATTTCTTCCCGAACTGGGCCCCGCACTGATCCTAAATAAGATGCACTGTCCCCAGATAATCGATGCCGATCCGCACTAGCATTTCTGACTGGGGCGTGAGCTATCATTATGTTAGTTCGGACGGCATGCAATTACCTCATTACTTTCTCATCTCATGACCATGGACATATGCTTTTTTTTCATCAAGAGTTGGGCAATACCCTATTACAAATTAGAAACTTGGTTTCTTCTACTATTCATACGTTTATCTAACTCGCGTTAGGTAATTTTGGCCCACAAGTTTGAACGGAATGCGGCAACATAAAAACTATTGGAATTCGAAGAATTTCCGCATCTTCCAGCCAGTGGAAGTGAACCGTGTACAGTGTTGCTTGAATTGTGTTCAGTGTTGCTTGAATCGTGTTTAGTGTTGTTTGAACCGTGTTCAGTGTTGCTTGAATCGTGTTCAGTGTTGTTTGAACCGTGTTCAGTGTTGCTTGAATCGTGTTCAGTGTTGTTTGAACCGTGTTCAGTGTTGCTTGAATTGTGTTCAGTGTTGCTTGAATCGTGTTCCGTGTTGCGTGAATCGTGTTCAGTGTTGCGTTTGTTACATTTATAACGGAGTGCGCTAACGGCTCGATGTTCAATTATAAGTCGCCATCTTGTACTCCTGTTAATCACGCAAGCCAATATTTTTCCTCGTATTTACTGCTGACTATAAAAAATCTTCATACCCTAATCGAACAATTTACAACACTCTCATGAAAATTTAGTGACGACGTCCGAAATGACCACACACCGGTTTGATTCCCACCTCTTGCTGCTATTCATGTTCTACTCCCGAAATTAATGAGTTTGAACATTTCGTTGATATTTTTTTATAAAGAATAATATCATCATTAAATTCCTGAGACTCTGCAGGACAAGGGAAATTGACACACTTTGCTATTGGGTAATTTTTGCGTTGAAGAAACTAGAACTTAGATCATTACTATTGAAGCTTGACACAGCGTAAAACAGAACTCCAATACCGTCGTGAATTACTTTTACTGAACATCACGTCTTAGTGCAGCAGGATACTGGATTTTTTTGTTAAACTAAGAACTCATCTCCGGTAGCCTTTTATTAAAAGTTGTCTCGCTGTCGGTATACAACAGCCCTCATAAAGCGTATTTTTGTGCAGCGTCTAATTCAAAAAGGGCGCAGTCTACTGCAATTTCTTGCCTCTCGTCTTTAATTAATACGATGCTGGGTCGTGAAATTTTTCGCAACTCAGCTCTTACTTGAAATTGTGTTTTAATTTGCAGAAAAAAATCTCAATCAAGTTGTAAATAGTGCTTAACTGTTTCAAATCTTTGAGTTGAATCGTATTTTGATATCGTTGCTGTGATATTTAGTTAGGGAGCGTCTATGAAATGCGCATGAAATACACCATGTCTAGGAATTCAAAGGAAACTTGAAAGGTAAGATGACAGTTCGCCTGATATTTTCCGTTTAAGTTTGTCAATACTTCAGAGCGCAGAAATTGAGCATTGACATCATGAGTGTGACGTACATTAAAAGCACAATAATATGTTCAATTTCGCTTTGAAGGGAATCCTTAATTCGAAAATGAACGCTTAATGTACAAACATATCTCACACTCACACTAACTGGAGCAGCCACGTATTGCGTAGTGAGGCGGATGCCATCTTACTGACGTGTTTATGCCTTTTTATTCTTTTCCAACGGAACTTCTAAACTCTATAGAGAGGAAGTTTTAAGCCTGACTGATCATATACCCTTTCTTCATAGCTGGAAGAGGAAGTAAACAACATACCTTCAGCGCAGGAAGAAACACTTCCTAGAAACTCTTCAATATCGTGTACTGGACTCTCATAAGAACGTATATCCGACTAGAAAGGACTTGAATAAAAGTTTTTCTTTTTCTATTTTTTAGGTTGGCTCAGAGTGAGTTGCCTGCTGTGGAGCGCAAAAACTGCTTAATTAAACTGCATGAAAGCTGTTCTTATGTGACAGGATCTCAGGATGAGCTGCCTCCCTCTGATGAAACTCGGAAAATAGCGCTCCTTTTCCTGCAAGTGAGCGCTGATGAAGAGTTAAGAACAGCTTCACTCTCGTTGGGTCGCTCGCGCAGCCAGCGGAATCTTGGACTTTGCGAGTGCGTGCGGAGAATGCATCGCTGTCGCGGTGGTCCTTGGAGGCACCCACGAAAGTATAATAAGATGCAGTATAACATGCAGTTCAATTTTTAGTTAAAAATGGCACTCAGAGATAATAATGTCACTGATCATTCACTAAGTAATACTCAGATGTACTACGGGATTCATCATTAAGCACTTACTAAGCACTACTGAACTCGACAAGTCACGTGAAAAAAACAACGTTGCTTTGCGTACGGGATCAGAATGAATACATCTTTACGCGTAGCACATCAGTGCTACGCGTTCCATAAATTTGAGACTCAAGCAATTGACTGACCTGTTCAGATATATATAAAATGAACACCACTATATGTATTTTGAACAATTAACGGCCTGTCAATAATTTTGTGAGTCATAGGTAAGGGTTCCAATCCCATCTGGTATACAATCGAAGTATGGGAAAACAAATAATAAACCTCAAATTTGTAAGATTAGGCATGAGTTATCCCCACGATTGATGAACAATAATTGTAATATCTTCTAATTTTCAAATAGATTATGAACATAAAAGGTTTGGAAACAAGGGATTTATACTGTTTTGCACTTCGATTACGCTGCTTGCCTAGCATTGCTATTTCTCATTTAAAAGGTCTTCGTTCTTTCAATCAACAATTTTTGCACATGGATGACAGGGATATTATGTTTTAAATGTGATATAATATGCATTTCAATTTCCAATATTACAGTCAAAGATATTAATATCAAAATCCTTCTCTAAACAATGCTGAGATGCACTACTGGACTCATCATTAAGCCCTCACTAAGCACTAATTCATGTACTTCCTACATCAAATAACATGCTGCTGCAAAAGAACAAAACACATTCCCTGCGTCTCTGTACTTTGTGCATTTCATAGCAGCATGCGAGCTTTTGAGTTAACAAATGAGGACCGAATCTGGTGTGACAGGCAAAATTTGCTTTTTTTGAAAATTTGTTCGTTTCTTTTAGACGTGGCGGTCCCGCGAGGTGGCGAGGGCCGCCTGTTTTGAAGGTGGTGTCAAAGGCCGGCTCTCCGGAGACCTCTGCAGCCTCGAAAATATCTCCTGAAAAAAGCCTTTGAGCTAATAAACGAAGGCCTCACATAATACCCCTTTACTGCAGCCTCAGCAAAAACAAGTTCTTAAAGAAGTTTCCTAACTCATTTATAAGACGGCTCGCTTCTGTGAGTTACTTTGTTTGCTCGTTCGTTCGTTCGTAGTCTTAGAACGGACGTCACGCAGCTTGTAAACTCAAGTCTACTCCTGGCGTTTTTAAAATAGAGGGTAAATTATACGTAGTTTTTTTGTGAGCTTGCTTTGTTAGCCTTTTTAGTACATGGGTTCCACCTTTATTTTATCCCGCTGAGAGAGTTTTTGCATAGCAAATAAATTATTCACTCCTGCTAAAGGCTCCACACTTCGGCTCCAATCTCAAGCAAAAATAATTCGGATTTTATTAAGGATCGTGGCTCCGAATATTTTCGATAGTTAGATTGATAGAATCGAGATTATTTCGTTCGTGAAACTTAGAGTTGCGTTTATAAAGAAAGCGAAAGGTTTTCTATCATGATGAGCTTTTCCATTGAGTTAACGTCATCGTTCGGACACTCAAAGACATGTGAACACAGCAGTTTCTAACATAATAATACCAACAAATGAAATAATTAAATCGGTGACTTGACGTATGTGGCCGTTGGATAAAAGAGCTTCATCGAGCCCGACGTGGCAGTGTGGCTGAATAGAAAATGAAATCTTACACTAATTACTGCACGAGAACTCCTTCAAGTATGATGAGAATTAATGATTGAAACAGGCTATTCGTATGTATTGAACTTACAAAAACACTTCGGATTACAGTAACCCAACTTGCACTTTTCTACAATGACACGCAACCAAGCTAATCTTTATTCATTGAAGTATTTACACCAAGTTTACTTCGATGCTCTGCCCATGCCACGATCGCAAGGGTAATCTTACTAACAGAATCGCAGGCTCGTTATCCTTTAAAAACGTGTTCTGGAAAATGTATGGCAAGCTTTCACAACATTATCAAATTTCAGCAAAATGACATCACACAAGACGAACTTAAAGAGTCAGAAAAGGATCTGCTTCTCTGAGTGTCTCATGAAATGAGGCAAATAAACTCTCACTTTTGAATCCATAGTTCGTTGCCACCGCACAGAAGCACAACAGAAACTGAAAAGCGTTCTCTAGCCATGGTTTTGTAGCCCATCTTAGTTAGACTTGTGAGGAAGGCAGTCATTTAATTTTTGAACTTCTAGGGGGACCACTAAATAACAAGAACATCTATTTCTTGAAGTGAATTATAAATAGGAATTTTGGACTATAAACGTTTATTCGTACTCTACTTTTGGCTCTTGCTGTGCAAAGAAAAGATATTTGGTACTGCAGCGACTCAGCGCATTAAAGTAATTAGTTTCGACTGATCTAGCAATGTTTCACAATGGAAGGACTTTCCGTCTTTTGTTTCCATTCTTGTTAACTTTTGACAAATTCATGACATGTAAACATTTGTGAAACAGCATTAGCAAACTTACAATTTCAAGTGAACTCGCCCTACCATGAAAGAATGCAAACAAAGCTATCGATTTCGCTATGAGTGGCTCTACGTTTTCCAAGTAACCTAAGTGATGGGAAATAAAAGAAAGACCAGCTGAGGAGCATGGAGTAGCTTCATGTGACTCCGTAATGCCAGGAGACATTCGAGTGCCTTTCGCTTTGGCAGGTCCAAATGGCATCAGCAGCACAGCAGACCACCGACGACACGTCCAAATGTCGGTGGTGTCTTGACGTAACTTGCCAGCGCTCGTAAACTGGCACAGGAGCCAAATGAGAGCTGCTCACGGTCTTCTGTATACCGTGGAGCTGCTATAGAGTGTGCGGTTACTCTGCCCAAACATCTCAGGATGTGACATGCCATTTTTGTTGCTTAAAGATACTCTTGGTCATACATGCATGACGTCTATTCTTTTCTATACTTCCAGTTTGTTTCTTATTGTGATCGGTTCTCTGGAAATCATTTTGTTGTGTTGTTAATTCATGGTGAGCGTATGAGATTTCCGAAGTCATTAATTAACCATCAGCAACACAGCAGACCACCGACGACACGTCCAAATGTCGGTGGTATCATGACGCACGTTGCCAGCGTGCACAGGAGCCTAATGAGAGCTGCCATAGAGTGTGCTGTTTCTCTGCTCAAACATCTCAGGAAGTGACATGCCATTTTGTGGCTTAACGCTTTGACCGTAACATGCGTCACCGGTGGACACGGAGGGGATTTTTATAATGCTACTGAATATTTAGTAGTCAGAAACTCAATTCACATGAATACTTAATTGCAGCTAAATGAGAGCATGATCCAGTTAATGATTGCTATTTTCAAAATTGCTCATTATGATTGACTTTAAATTTGAGTTGAAAATTGAACTTCTGTTTTACCAATTGCTCTCAAAGTTTTAAAGATACTTTTGGTCACACATGACGTCTATTCTTTTCTATACTTCCAGTTTGTTTTCGGTTTATGAATGTAACGTTGGTAATTGTGACATTTTCTGTGGCTCACAAATAACCTAGCATTACTTTATAAACCTAGTGCGTTAAATTTCGCTCTATCCAGCAACTCACCCTCAGAAACAAGAGCATGCCATACGTGCCAAAGAACAAATAGCTGCAGAAATGCATCGCAATACTTGCATTCAGTCGAGAACGTTTCGACGGGTGAAGAGGGTACTTTCAAAAGGTCACACAGCAACAGCAAACTTAGTTTGCGCTGCGTCTACTCTACAGCATACATAGGTAGCGTCACGTCTACGACAGTGGACGTAGTTTGCGTTACATCTACGAGAGCGGACTTAGTTTGCGCTATGTGTGAGGATAGGAGCGGACTTGCGCCATCTTTGAGGGCGAGAGAGGACTTGCACTCCGTCTACAAGAGTGGACTTGCGCTACGTGCGTGAGAGCGGACTTGCGCTACGCGTGCGGGCGCAAGCGCAAGTCGAGGGAGTGCGGCAGGAGCGAGGCCAAGCAGGTAGGGCGTGGTGTGCCCCCGCCCAGCGCCCCACGAGAGTCGGGCAAGGCGTGGCCTGCGGGGGCCGGCCGCTCTCCAGGCGCCCGCCGCATTGCAGCCCCCGCCGCCGCCGCCGCCCAAAATAAGGAAGCGCAAATGTGCGTGTGTGTGCTCGGCGGCCTGGCACCGCTGCTGCTGCTGCTGCTCTAGCGGCTCTGTAATGCCACAAGTAATACTGGAGCGTCGGAAGCGGGTCTGTGATGTCAGAGGCAGATCTGTAACGTCAGAGGCAGATCTGTAACGTCAAATGCAAATCTGTAACGTCAGAAGTTATACTTTAACGTCTGATGCAGATCTGTAGTATCAGAGGCAGATCTGTAACGTCAGAAGTTATACTGTTACGTTTGATGCAGATCTGTAACATCAGAGGCAGATCTGTTACGTCAAAAGCAATACTGTAACATGAAAGGCAGTACTATTTCTGGGCTGCCAGCAGCGACGGTAGTTGCTATAGTGTAGCAGCAGCAGATCTGTAACGTCAGAAGCTGGTCTGTAACGTTAGAAGCTGGTCTGTAACGTCCAAAGTTATACTGAAACATCAGAAGCTGGTCTGTAACGTTAGAAGTTATACTGTAACATTAGAAGCTAGTCTGTAACGTTAGAAGTAATACTGGAATGTCAGAAGCAATACTGTTCCTGTGGTGCCAGCTGTGATGGTAGATGCTACTCCATTCAAGTACAAGTAACAGTATTAATGGTGCCAGCAGCACCAGCACCAGCAGCAGCACCAGCAGCATCATCAGCACCAGCATCAGCAGCAGCAGCAGCAGCTTGCTCGCCCCAGGCCTCAACACAGACAGATTGCAGTTCTCAATTGCCTCGATGTGCTGAGAAAGGCTAAAGAATACATGGCCATAAAGAAATTTACTTGTGATGGCCGTTTCACTTCAGAACCCTTAGGATCGGAGCGGTAAAAAGGCAGTGAAGGATTATTGCAGACAGCGGAAAGATTGCTTTAGCCGGGCTTGCCGGCAGCTTCCTTAGAATGTCTTTATCGAATACAAACTTTGCTTGATATCGCAAGCGAAAGAGACCATCGATATGAGCCAGAAAGCTGGAACGCGATGCCAATCGGGATTCTCTAGGTGTTTACTTCCAGAGAAAAAGTTTAACTGGACCATCAACTCTACTCACCCTCCCTTGTACGTAATTTTTCTGGGTGCTCAAGAATGTTTCGTCATTACAGAGTCTTGCTAGATAATATTTCAGGAATTTTCCATGGCTGTTTTAGGATTTCGATAACTTAGCTCGCATCACTCTACGGATAATCAACACACATTTCACTTACTACCTTCTTGCTTTGCTGGAGTATCTAACTAATACAAGGATCGTTTTTTAAGCGCATTTGTTTTATCGTTTGTAAGCAACTTCTTCGGAATTGCAATTCTGTAATCAATAATGGTAAATAAAAATTATCGGCCTGTTCATGTGGGATAAAATCTTTACTTAAATGTCAAGATAAAAAACTCTTCATGGAGTCGGGAGATGTTTCACACCCGATGTAAGAGTTTCATGAGCAATTACTATTTCATAATATAGCTACTCAACTTGAACCTCAGGTTTTTAACTCATCAGTCAACATCGATGAAAAGATGAACAAGCTAATTTCTTTGTATAATGGATAACCTTCATTCCCTCCGGTTTGCCCATACTTTTACACTTGCAGTAACTGTAACGGATATGCTTGCATGAAAAATTGAAATTGTGTGCGAAGCGAAGCTATAACTGATTGTCATAATGCAAATTTGAGACAGTCTTTCAAAAATGAAGGACCAAAGGAAGTGTTTTTTAGACCTTATTCTTCCATCAAAATTAATTCATGATTGACAACGAAACTACACTTTTGACTGAAGCACTCAACGTTTACAAACTCTTTTAGTGTTAAAATGGACTTTAGCTCATTTTTTCAACATAACCTATAAGTAAATCTAACTGCCTAGACAGCAAACACTACTGCTTTTAATTCATTTCACTCTTGGATGTATATTTTTGCATGTGATATTTGAACTTACAAGAAAATTTAACTCCTCATCTACTTGAAGAAAAAATTTGTCCTTCGCAGTAAAGTACAAGTAACTTTCCCGTGTTACAAAACATCATTGCACCACGTCCCAGTATAGCTGATTTTCTAGAAGTCAAAGCAAGTTACGGCACTGAATTAGAGAAAGTAAATGCTATTTCCAGATCATCTAAAGTTTGCTTTTCCCATTTCTTAGCGCTCGAGACCTTTACTTGCGTCTGTTCTCAAGGCTTCTTTTTTCTACTTGGAATGGCCGAGCGGAGTGGCCTGTGCGCACCTCAACTCAGCCTGGCCAGCATTAGGGTCCAATTTATTGGAGTTCGAAACAAGCTTCTCGTTAATTCCGTGTCATTGACCACATCTGAGCTGACGGACGGGCCGAACCGGCGGCTAACACCGCGAGTTCGGCGACAAGGAACAGATTTTTGGATCTCGCATGATCAAAAAACAGGGTCTATGGAGGTTTAAAAACTTTGAATTTCGAGTTCCAGAGGATTTGCTCCACCGATAATGTTGAATAAGACTAGAGGAGACGACTATTCACAGCACTGCATGATTTGGCTCGCGGTAAAAAGGTGAGAAATTATAGTCGGTTACTTTTGAACAAGACTGTTCAAACTCCAGAAAGGGAATGCTCGTATAAACTTTGATCACTCAGAAAAACGATGGAGCGCGGACGCTGACAAAGACGAGAAAGGAACTCACGATTTCACTTCCAGAATACTTGAAGGTCACGTTAGCTACAATCTTGCTTTTTGATCAAAATTTCAAAGAAGATACGAGCTTCGTAGAAAAATGTAGTGAATTTGCAAAAGCAATAGAACCATTTTCAGCTAAAAGAAATTTACCGACTGCATGATTATATATAGACTTGCTACGTAAATTTCTTTAACTACATATGTCCCTCACTGAGCGAAGCTGGTGAAATTCACTACAACACAAGTCGCGTAATTTACGACGAGTGATCTAACCTAACATATGTACGGTAGTTAATCCTTGCGTCTGCTGTGGATGCAATAATTAACAGGCGTTGCGACTCATGAAACGAAGCAGGTGATATTGCAAGGGGAATCACGGGGAGCGCACATGCGGTTATAACCACGCACGCCACCAGTTATGGGCTGAGCTCCGCCCTTATATTCTCCTGTCGCCCTTTCTTAGGGTCAACATATAAATTTACATCTTACTTTCTGCTGGGACAAATTGGATCTTGTGCTACACTTAGGGTTAACGCTTAAATTTAGAACTTACATTCTGCTGGGACAAATTGGATCTTGTGCTACACTTAGGGTTAACGCTTAAATTTAGAACTTACCTTCTGCTGGGACAAATTTGATCTTGTGCTACACTTAGGGTCAGCGTATAAATTTAGAACTTACCTTCTGCTGGAACAAATTTGATCTTGTGCTACACTTAGGGTCAGCGTATAAATTTAGAACTTGCCTTCTGCTGGGACAAATTTGATCTTGTGCTACACTTAGGGTCAGCGTATAAATTTAGAACTTACCTTCTGCTGGGACAAATTTGATCTTGTGCTACACTTAGGGTTAACGCTTAAATTTAGAACTTACCTTCTGCTGGGACAAATTTGATCTTGTGCTACACTTAGGGTTAACGCTTAAATTTAGAACTTACCATCTGCTGGGACAAATTTGATCTGGTGCTACACTTAGGGTTAACGCTTAAATTTAGAACTTACCATCTGCTGGGACAAATTTGATCTTGTGCTACACTTAGGGTCAGCGTATAAATTTAGAGCTTGCCTTCTGCTGGGAGTCACGGACTCCAGTGCCCACATATAAATTTACAACTTGAGTTTTGCTGGGAGTAATTGGCTCCTGTGCTACTACACTTAGGTCGATTACGGCTACGAAAATAGCAAGAACTAAGCCAGGAAGACTGTGCCATAGGAAAGTTGATTTAACGCATGGAATAAAGGTTTATTGCAAAGCGTACTGTAGGTGCAGAGTCTGTCATGTTGTATTCCAGTAGATTTTAAATTCAAATCATCGCACAGTTTGCCTCACGATATGAAATGAACAAAACATGAGCAGTTCGATTTGATTTTCAACTTTCTATTTTACACTGTTCTCTGAAACGATTTAACTTAGCTGTATTTGTTATTCGCGTTTCAAACCATAAAGTCAATTTAAAGAAACCGCGTACCATCATTCATTCTACAGTGAGCAACAGAGCAAAAAAATCTCCTGCATCTCGATTGAATTCTTCTTTTTATATCTCCTGTCCAAATGGATACTTACCAAAATTTCTGGAAAGATCATCCTGCTTTCTGTTTCTTTGGGAGTTTAATATACAGCAAGGGCTTAAACCCATAATTTGGTGAGCTATCTGAAAGATGATGCATGACTTGGACGTCAGCTACGATGATGATGGCTCTGAGACCTTGCGCTGTGTCCAGAGTATCAAGAATCTTTCAACAAGGTGACCTCGCATCGATCGAAGGCGTCGTTCATAGAACAGGAAGCTGACGTGCTACGTTCTGTAAGCAAGTCTTCTGCTGCTCAGGGGCCGGCATCCTTATGATCTTCAAGCGTTATTTCCGTGGGATATACTGACAACCGCAACTCATGGGGAGGAAAATTAGGCACGGTGATTGATCGAACACGATGCTTGATTTCAAGTCGTCAATAAACGGAAAATACCAAGTTCAAGTTTTATCAGCGTAGTCACGGTTAAAAAATCGGGTAAAAAATTCGTCACGGTTATTGAACTAACACGATACTTGATTTCAAATCGTGAATAAATGTGGAAAAGACTGGGATCAGTTTTTATCAGCATACACTGATCTGAAAAAAGGTAGAAGTCTGGGATCAATTTTTACGAGCATAAATTGAAGTTCGCATCAGATAGTGTATAATTAAAGGTAGAATGTACTCCACGCTTTTCTACACTGATAGTCAAAACAAATGCACATAAAAATAGCTAAGTTTTGAAACTGGCATTTAATTTTATGAAGGAATAGCTTATACATCACGAGAATTTACAGACTAAAATGGTAGTTTTCATGATACGCGATTTCAGTTCATGGTTTTGAAAAAAATTTTTGTTAACGTTGCTCTCAGCTGATAACATAATAATTAACGACGTAAATGCTATTTTTATTCATCGAAGTGTTGTATGAGTATGTTGTTGAACAAACAACTGCCGTGGCCCTCAGTCGATAAATGATATATATCGGCAACTTAGTGCTATTTATACTCTTTGAATTGTTGTATTTTGATGAGCAAACAACTGCGTGTCTCTCAGTCGATAATATGTTAAAAAACAACAACTTAGTGCTATTTTTACTCTTTAAATTGTTGTATTTTGCTGAGCAAACAAGTGCTGTGGTGAGCAGACTTGCCAGCGGCCGATGGCATCGAATCTTACTGAAGCGGAAACACGAAAGTATGCGTAATGTAGAGCCCCCGTCTCGGAATGGCCCAGCGCATCGCTCACCTGGAGATCGCATCAGCAAAGAACTTCGGCCTGATTTACATCGGTTGCACCAAACGTCGAACTTTGGCGTAGAAAAAACGAATTGCGAGTAAAATTTACGGCTAAGTATGGTTCCAGAAGTCAGAGGGACTCTTACCTCAGCGTGCTCTGGAGCGGCAGTGAGCCTGCAAATCTAAAGGCTTAGGACGGATCCACATCGATGTTAGTTTTGGCGGACGGTTCATTCTCCGCGTCATCAACTCCGTAGTACTCTGAGCTCACGCGTTAGAAGCAGGGCACGCTCCGGAAAAAATAAATGTGCACCTAAATGAAAGCTTTCTGCCGAACTTTTGACTACAGGTAAAGGCTTCAAAAGCTTCACTTGTGATAATTTGGAGTGGTGGATCGTTGCATCTCAAATGGATGCACTTTGTGTTATGAATTTTTATCAAATAATTAAATTTTTTCTTGTGATGCAATATCATTATAGCATGGGACATGTTGGATAAAATTCGATTTTTATATCAAAATACAATATTACAATATACTCAAAAACTCGATTTCCGAAGTTTTCTCTTTCAGGGTCAGTAAAATCTCGTTTGATGCTTAAGAAAAAATAATTAATAGTTCGGTTTTAACCTTTGGTGCGTCTTGCTACTGAAAGAATACCAACGTGTGCGTCGTATACTTAATCACCTGCCCTTTGATTTTACTTCAACTACGGAACCGCTTTTTTCACTTTTAACACGTCCTCGCTGTCTCACCTTAGTCTTTTCGATCCTTCCTTCCTAAATAGTTGGGTGCTTCTATAGTGTGAGGCCTGCCATACCATAGCATAAGATCTACCTCTACCTAGTACTAGAACGCGAGGTTAGGTTGAGTTACCAATGGATAATACTTATTTCCATACATTTAGTTTAGAAATAAACACTTAATTTGCACATCTCAAACTTCACCTGGGTAGGGGATATATCGTGGTAGACCTCACGCTATAGTAGCTCCAATAGTTGTTTCTATGCGCTCGGCGGTTTGTATGGGATCGTATCTTGTGTTTAGACTCCACGTTTTTCTTTATCTATGAAAACATCTTCGACGTGGAAACAGAGCCAAAACTAACTCCCGTACTCACCACTAATTTTTAATTCCAGTTGAGTCGAACGCACGAGTACCATGCTCAGTCTAGCACAACGTCCCCAAATATTAAGCAGCAGCGTAATCTTCTGCAAAAATCTTTTCGAACCTCAAGCTTCTACCGATTTTTTTTCTAGCCTGGGCAATCAGTGGGAAGTAAGACATTGAACAAACAAAATGATGAACTTGTGAGAATCTCCCGCTGAAATTTCCTCTCGGCTAAACAACAGTTTCAGAAAATCTGAAGGGTTAGTACGGATCCACAATATGTCACTAGATCGACTGCATGGTATATTTTCTGACATTCGATAGTTTCCGAAAATTTGTATAACAGAGTTTAGAGAAGCATTGGTATTTGCCGAGGGAAAATTTCTTACGAAAAAGCGCGCATCTTCTGAACATTAAATCGAGAAATACTACGTGAACCAGACTTGTTCTCGTGTAAGTAGGATCGACTGTTTCTGAGCTTAGCGTAGGCAATTGTGGGTATGAACCGCAATGGTGTATCCACACTGTTGTACTCGTGCACAATAATATGCTTAAAATACATGTCCAGATATACCTATCTGCATGTAGTAAAATAACTAAATTATTGATTTACCTACATTGCCACGTAAATTTAATTGCAAATGATATTCATAGAATTATGAAAGTAAATGAAATATATCCGTGACCTACACCTCAGCCCCACCCCATACCTCGCTCGGTGCAAACAAATTACCTTGCCTACCTCGGAGCTGAAATAATTCTAAAGGTCGACAAGAATGTGCAGGCGCGTAGAGTTGCCTCTTACTCCGCTGACGGAGCGCTTATATGAGGACGGCATTTAGAAAATTTTGCTACATTCAAATCGAACGCAGTTTTGAGTTTAGCTAATAAGACAATTTATTGATATGCACCAAGTTAGGCAAGAGTGCAGGAAGCACATATCTTATTTTTCATGTCGATTTAGAGTTTTTTGTCGTCTTTACGTATGTATCCATGCTCGCACCATTCTGCAAATATGCATTTTTTTATGAGCAATTCTAGACATAAATGCTTTCATAGAATTCTTAACGTAATTTAAACACTGAAATTAACTTATTTGAGAATGGATTTAAACTTTTGGTTTTGATTACCCAATGGGAGTGGTTCCCTAGTAAATTGCGTCCATGCTTAGCCTCTCACCGCGGCAACATCCACTTTTACCGCAATTTAAACACTGATATTAGTTTAATTAAGTAATGGATTTAAAACTTAAGTTTTGATTGCCCAATAAAAGTGACTCTCTAGTAAAATGCGTCCAATCTTCATCACTCACCGCAGCATTTTCAACATTCGTACTCATGTCCCAGGTTTTACATCGCGGTATATTTGCCGACATCACTGGCTTTTCGGCAGCCACCGAACGAACACAACTTTAATTAAAGACATTTCCCTCAAAACAGTGGCCAATGATAAAGCAGCGTACAATACAACAGCTTCTTATGATAATTTTAACTTGCTTCTTGGTAGACTGACTTATTCTATAGCAACGCCATTCGTTTTCTACCCATATTCTTAAACACAGAATCTTTCTAATTTTTAAATATTTTGAATTTAGATATTAAAGTTTCTCACGCTCATAGCCTTTGATTAGCTTAAATGTTTCTCAAGCGCATGACTTTTATGCGTCTCTAGTTACATTTGATGTGCTCAAGTACTTAAGTGCACTTATATAGTTCACACCCCTGCGTTTGTTGCCGAAGTGACTCTTCACGCTATCAATTTCCGCGTATAACTTGTCCAGGTCAATTATTTATTCCGTTTCAAGCCCTACGTTTATTTCGAGCTTATGCGAGCGCAATTTTTCTTCCATTGGTCTGACAACAATGTGACTGAATGCATACAATTGAGATTCATGAGGGAATAGCCCTGGCAATAAATTAAAATTAATTACACACAAATTTCGTTTTATTTTCTAAATGCATATACACTGCTCTCGATATTATGAATAAAACCCGCCGAAAAACTAATGATTTCATTAAAGCAACAGTCGCGCAGCAGCAATGTTTACAGGCGGCCTAGCATGTAATACGATGCCTTTATAAGCTTTACAACTGTTAAATCAGCAGCTTTATGGCGCCCGCCCTCACTCTACAGCTGCTCTCTACTAGATAAAAAGAGAGCCTAGAGTAAAAATGAAGGCTCGTCGCAGCAGCTGCCCGCATCTGTCATACGCACAGCACGCGGGTTGATTTTGACACCTGTGTGCTGGCGGTAGCATGTCTACATACACCTCACGGTAGAGGAAACAAGGTAAAGTCATTTCTAAGTGGAAAAAACACCTCCTCTTGTTCAGCTAGCCAATAGAACGGCTTCATTTCAAACAAGCTTCATGACATCACCATTGCGACGTGTTTTTCGGCCAATAGTGGTGCTAGATTTAGAGTTCGCAGTGTTGCCAGATGCAATGTGAGCGCTGCTATGGTTCGTTGCCGTGACGTCAGCATTGCCACGCAGTCGACATAAAAAGACTGGTTTGACACTACCTTGTTTCTTCTACGGTGGTACACCTGCCGATGCGAATGCCTCCGTCGTCTCGATGACTTCTGCTGACAATTATTCCCCATTGCTTTTGTGAAGTGAAATCCGCGGCTTATGTTATGACAGTCCCGAGAGGCCTGCCTCTTTAGCAGAGTTTAACTTGAGACAAGCCTTGTTGCAATTTGCGGTACAGATTTTTGCCTGCCGTGTTTTTACATGTTGATAGACAGGCGCGTGTATGCTTTAGTGTATAACTCATTAGTCACACTACTTTGTTTGTGATTTTGGTGGTTGTCGTACATGCGGGCAATCGCATTCATTTTTACGCAGCGATAATTTTGAACAAAACTCGTTGAAGTACGTGTTGTTCGCTGTGTTTATGAATAATTCGGGTCCGTGCGCCAATTTGCGCGCACACAAACATACTGTGTACGTCAGTGCTTGCAGTCAAATATGTTCAAGAATGTTCCGAATTTTCTTTCAATTTAAATTTGTGTAGAATACACATTGTTTACGTCCGTGCTTACAGTCATATATACTAAAAACTATTCCGAATTTTCTTTCAATTTTAATTTGTATAGAATACACATTGTATACGTCCGTGCTTACAGTCATATATACTAAAAACTATTCCGAATTTTCTTTCAATTTTAATTTGTATAGAATACACATTGTTTACGTCCGTGCTTACAGTCAAATATACTAAAAACTATTCCGAATTTTCTTTCAATTTTAATTTGTATAGAATACACATTGTATACGTCCGTGCTTACAGTCAAATATACTAAAAACTATTCCGAATTTTCTTTCAATTTTAATTTGTATAGAATACACATTGTTTACGTCCGTGCTTACTGTCAAATATACTAAAAACTATTCCGAATTTTCTTCCAATTTAAATTAGTGCGGAAGAAACTTTGAGTCTCAAATGTAAAGTAACTCAAAGTTTCATAGCCATACTCATCTTCACAGGACAGCTGCTCATGAAAGTACACAATTTGTGAAATGGATCAATTCTCGAGCTTTCAATAAATCAGCCAACATTCCGAGTATGTCTTCATGTGCGCAATACATTGGCATCGGCTTCCATTCCCTTCATTCGCCCATATGTGCTCACTCAGTATCAGCACACACGCACACACACACACACCTAACACACACACGTACTCACACTCAACACTGCTTGCACACACAAAACCCATACACACTCACACAAAACACACACACACACGTACTCGCCCTAACACTTCTCGCACACATAAAACACACACTCACACAAAACACACACAAAAAAAAACACACACACACACACGCGCACTCAACACTGATCGCCGTAAAACTTTGCCGGACTTGTGTTTGCCTCCGTGCCATCCTTTATAATAAAGATGAATTATTAGCGAGCGAGGGAGCAAGTCATACATCTTGGGGCGCAGATTTCCGGCCTGCAGTTGCACATCGGCACGATAAAGTGGTGCGTGCCGCACATCTGCACAGCTGTAATTTACGGCACGCAGCTGCACATCTCTTTGATGCGCACGTGCTGGTCTTACGGTGGCTTCTGCCTCTTCTGAGTAGGACCGTATATTACGTTAACTGCGCCGCTCTCCGTGATAGAGATGCTTGCACCATCTGATCGAACGTTTTACTGTCGTTCTCTTGATTATGGGGATCAAGGTGTGTGTCATTTAGGAATTTGTGTAGAGGGAGGGAGTGCTTTTGTCGCTAATTCGGATTTACAAATAGTGCCAGATTGGACTCTGGAAAGTTTGGTCAACGTAATGAGTTATGGGAAAATGAGTACAAAGCATTTGAAGGCAGAAAAATTGCTGGATTTCGCATTTGGAAATTAGTTGAAGATTTCTTTAACAAAGAGAATCCTATGACAGTAGTAACCGGCTACTCTCCATCATACTCAACTATATAGATAAAACTGAAAATTGATTTCTCACTGTTCAATCGTACGCCGAAGATTACGCGCTCCTCACAAATTATTTAATTTTCAAAAGTAATCAAAAGAAGCCTCCTATGAAATTAGGATGTTTAATACAGTTACATCAGCTAAGCATTAGAAAACTGGAAAATGACGCTGCAACCTCAATTAACTTTATACAATCTGCAGAAAAAAGTCTCATAGAACGAAAAAATATTGATGCGGAGAGTTAATTCCTCTAATTTGAATCAAATACCTTAACACAGCTATAAGGCTTCAAACTCGAGCATTCTTTAACTCACAGAAATTACATTACAGAAGTTGCTCTCGGCAGACGGTGGGAGGCTTTCATACGCGGGTCATTGATTATCTTCATGCTACTGCTAAAGAAATGCAAGTGCAATCATCGAACTTGTGAGTTATAGTCGGCTCAATATTTATGAGATTGAACAACTTTCCCTTTTGAAGAAAATGAAGCGTATGTTCTGGTGAACTATAAGATATTTTTTCTACTGGCTGAGGATACATACATCAACTGTTACGGTAGTATTGTGTATAATACGAGAAGCATGCTTCAACGTATCTATAGAACTTTCTAATCACGCAAGATATAGTTAGTGTTGAACAAGTGTGGTACAAAAATTACACAATCAAGAAATATCGATTCAACAACTCATTGAGCAGGTGCGAGTTACATATACATTTTACGTAGAAACTTTAATAACACCAGACTAAAACTCTGAAGAAAATTTGCAGCAAATTTAAATCATGCGACTCCACGCACGTCGCAAATACAAAGGTTGCATCTTTTAAGTTTTATCAATTTTTTCTTAGACGTTTCCCTTCATTGTACTAAAGCATGTGCGAAGAAAAGATAAAGCGATAAACCTAAATTCACAGATGAAAGTCTTCAAGTGTAAAGCTGCATTTGCATTATTAATCATAACCATAGAGGTAAATCCGTCAGTTAAGGTTTCACCTTTATGTCAAGAATGTTCTCAACGTCATACACTAAAGGACACGCAAAACTGACCGCAGCAAAGAATTGAAGTTTTTAATTTTCAAGATTAAATTGTGGAAAAATTTCTGTTGAAGAGATAAATTGGGGATCATTCTTTCTACGTTAAACCGAGCCTGATTACTGGTTAAACTTGGTTATTAATCAGTGATTTTAGTTAGTCAACTACGTATAGAGTGTTTTGCTTGTGGTTCGTGAAATGAATAGGTTCAGTGTTTTGACGAGGAGATCCTTAATGTATTTAGTTTGTGACTAAAATGTATTACTTCGAAATGAAAAACAAAAACAACAATTCAAAGACCCTCTTCATGTATGCTCATACATAAAATCAGACTACAGGCCGCAATCACGTGTTCCTTCAACTACAAGGTTTCAAAAAAATTGAAAGTTCATGTATGGAGTTTCGTCTGTAGGTCGCTAACACAACGCTCACCTTCCTGCACTACGTCATTACGCTTGACACTCACACAACAACCAGACCTCGAGAAAGGCATAGCTGAGAACTATCTTTTTTGAAAAAAGTTAGTCCTCTCATATAACGGAATCTTTTTTGACGATGGGGGAAAAGTTTCTGGGGAAATTTTTGTGACCGTACTTTACTGCAGGACCTGTCCTAAGTTATTTACGTGTAGATGTACCAGAAATTATTGTGTTTCTGATCTGGTTTCTGGGGTGCAACTAGAGGGCAATGGCTCATTTTACCGACTGCATGATAGAAATTTGTGATGAATTATGTCTTTAGTCAGCTATTCCGTCCACAGAACGAGTATAAACCTGTTGTTCTTTTTCTTCTGATGAATCAGAAGATCTTTAGCCAGGGAAAACCGGAAAGTCAATTTCATGTGTGTTTTCCACGTATCTCTCTACACTATAAAGATGTTACCTTTCTTCTATTCAACAAAATGTTTTTTTCAATTTTTTTCCGTTGTCTATCGATTTTGAGGGAGCTGGAGAAAAGCAAATGATTTTGTTCTAAACATCTTTGTAGATGAGGATCAAAACATACGATTCCTTTGTTTTTTAAACTGCGAACCTTTTTCCTAAGTGTTATCGTCCACAATGGCAACTCATGCAGCGATGTCTTGACGTTTTGACTCTTACCTGTAAATCCTAAGTGGAGGCTCCATTGAGGTGCTTTTTATTTTACTAAAAGACTTTCCTGTCGACTCGTAATCCAGCACCACCAAGCTCCGTCTGGCCAAGAGCGTCCTCGATCTCTGGTACCGCCATGTCTCTGACAGAGCTGACACGTCCGTGCGCTCCAACGAGAACACTACACGAAATTTCCAGTACTCATGTACTGGAATAAAGACGACAAAGTTCTCTAACTTGACGTGATAAATGAAGTATGTACTTGCTTCCCTCTTGCTTAACTTGGTGCCCATCAATGAATTATCTGGTTAGCTGCGGCTAAACTCAAACCCACATTCGATTAACACTTTGACCGCAATTGGTTAAACTGGAGTTCAATATTCAACTCGAATTCAAAGTCAATTGCAGTAAGATATTTTAAAAATCCCCAAAAATAACTGGATATTGCCTTCATTTAGTTTCAATTAAGTATTTATGAAAATCGAGTTTGTGACTACTGGTCGGTTAGCAGCGTTATGAAAATCCCCTTCGTGGCCACCAGTGGCGCAAGTTGCGGTCAAAGTGTTCAACTGAAGTGTTAGTATAATTTAATCAAATGTGATACCAGCTGCTGCAACACCAGTGGGCTCCTCGCGAGAAAGCTGTGCAAACGATCTCATTTCCCAAATTTTTTGAGTTAAAACTACAGTTCAAATGATGACTGAGGAGCACGAATATGCCTCTGCTTTTGATAACGTATGATCATGAAACTTTTCCCAATCCCATCCTTTTCCTACTAGAAAATTTAACGCAACTTTTTCATTTTTTGCACATCTGTTTTATTCCTCGCTCGTGTATCAGGAAATAGGAAAAGTAGAACTGTACGGCACATTTGCTATTCTGTAATAAGTAATACTGGAACCCATCGTGAGAAAAAAAACTTGTTTAAGAGGTAAACAACTCGAAGTAAAATGGGTTGGTTCAGCAGCTGTGATTAGGTCATCACCGCTTTATATAGAAGAAAGCGGCTGCAATGTGAAAAAATCAATGAGCCGGTCCATGACTGGCATTTCCGGACCCAGAAAGCAGCGACGGTCCCTCGCTCTGCACTACCGAGAAGTTAGCCCGAGAAAACCTGTTCCCTAAGGAGCCTGCCGTACTTTTTCATGTCGCCTGTGATAGAAATCGATGAACATACGAGAATGAAAGCACCCGCCTCCTGAACAAAAGTGAGTCGAACAATTGTAATCATTTATCCATTCGAGTAAGAAATTTTGGCGAGCGAACTAAGCTTTGTGATGTGCAGAACCTATTGGTTCTCGCGATATATGACACCGTAATGAAATCGAATAACTTGAATGTTTTTTCCCAGAGTAACTTGTAATTAACATTTTAATTTGTGAGGATATTTCAGAACTATTCCATGAATGACAATGAACGCCAAGACAATCGCCTCCTATTCTGATGGATAGCCATTTTACAACATGGTTGCGCCCGTGCCAGGGTAGGAAAAATGGGCCCCAATACTAAAAAAGAAATTCCTGTAGCTAGCGCAACTTATCACAACCTTCATATGATCTTTAATGACACATGAGCAAAGGAAATGCACCCTCAAACTTCTAGAATGTTGTTTACCGCAGTGTAGTTCCCATGGGGAGGTTTAAATCAACACAAGTCGATTAAACGCTTATCCATTAATGGGAAACCAAATACTCTAGTTCTATGGTAAACTTCTTTATTTATCGTTTGATTTTCAGAATTAGAGCACCGAGTGCAATTTTCAATATTAGCTTCTTAGAGTAGAATTGGCAAGCGTAAGCAGGCAAAGAAATGGTTGGAATGTTTACTTGTAAGTTAGTTAATACCTGAATCATTGGAATATTAAAAGTTACGAGCATCAATAAATAAAATCTTCCGATGGTCCGACTGATCTAAAATTGGTCTAAAAACTTGGTTACGTCGATGAAGCAATGCCCGCAGCGAAAAACTCGCAAATCAAACTTCAAATAAAATCACTTCATCTAACAACGAAAACTCATGGGATCAATTTGGATGATTTGCAGAATAACTGACGCACGAAGTCTGAAGTATAAACCAATTAATGAAGGTTTAACCATACTGCAGCGCGCACATGATTTTTACAACTTTAGTTCATTTTTATTAAGGTCAAACTGACTCCATAGGCCTCTAGTGTAATAACCAATGTTATTCGCAGATAGATAATTATTTCATCTTACTCGTGCGCAATATTGAAAAGTTTTCAACTAAGTTGTTCGCACTTCCACTATTCACTTGCCGTAGTTGATAAAACATTCTAACAGTATGTAGTAACTGATGAAGTTGCCATGGAATGGATGTAAATCAACTACTCCAAACGCATGCTACCTTGCTGGCTTTGCTATTTTAATGTATTCGAAGTTTTTGCAATATTCCATACGATAGCGAACACTGTATGGGCACAAAAATGTTCTCGAAAACTGCTCACCGATAGAAACCCAATACAGGACAAAAAGTTCGGTTAACCATGTTCGCAAAATTACGTGTCTTCGGAACAGATACCATGCAGGATGTTACATCAAAATAACACAATAAAAAAGTATTGCAATAAATTTCAAACGATGGAACCCTGGTGAGAACTGTTCAGATGCATTGTCATGTTAAAGCTGAGGCGCGCAAACTTGGGTGCCTGTATTCACTACAGCGTACGAAGATTTACAAATAACCGTCACTTGCATAATCTCAATGATTTGGTAAACACGGCATCGACGCAGTTAATTATCTATCGGGTTTTGAGTAAGACCCTAAAGTCAGTAAACTGATTTCTTTGATGCGCTATGTGCTTGGATTGGATTGGACTCTGTAAAAGCTAAAGCGCCACATTCAAAATAAGAAACGAATTCATTCGATTCCACAAATGTGTACGAACGGATCATGAACTAAATAGCTAAAATTTTGTCTCAATCGAAGAAGTACGAAGACTTCGCTCAAAAATGTCAACTGACGAGGTCAAGTGAAGGCAGTGAGTTGTAGGATGCAGAACTGTCCGTTTGCGAAAGCACCAGAGACACACCGCTTGCTACCCTTGACCGACGTCTCTTGTGTCGCCGTCGCAGCGACCTGACCGGTAGTTGCGCATGCTTCTTGGTGTAGCGTTCCACACCTACCTTCTCGCGCTCTCACGTACCGCCCTTTTGTAAATACAAACATCTAGCAGGTATTGATTAGTATTGAATTGGATTATTTCATATTAATGCAAGTGACTGGTTATTCATTAGTTAACTCATCTGGAACTTCAATCGCAGTTTTTGCTTCTTCGCGATTTTTTATGAGATGTACAGAAATGCTGGAATTTTCTCGTACATGACACTTATGCTGGTCAAAAGCAGAAGAAAATGTGAAGCGCAAATGACAAGCGTCAAGAGATACCTTCACGACGACGTTACTCATTTCAGCGATGTTGCGTTCAAAGGCCACTCGATCTAGTATTGACGTCACTGATGTTAACGTCTTCAGCAGCTACAGTTATGGTTGTTAGCTTCAAAAGTGATTTCTCTTGTAATTTTTCAAGGACAACGATTGCTTTTTAAAATATAAACAAAGTCCATTATTGATTTTTATTTTTTTACAAATTCTTCGTATGTTACACGCTACTTTGGAAGTTAGATGACCGTGTTTGCTTCATTGTGGCCTTGCGACGCACGCTCTAAGTCATCACTTTTGGCCTATGATGAATATCGAAATTATGCGGACTGGTATTTTCCATTTTAATTTTGCCACGAAATATCCAACCAATTTAAAAATCCCAGCATGTCTTCATTTCCAAGAAAATCAATCGAGAAGAGATAAACAAATTGCATTATTTTGACATACGTATAAACCTTAATTTGATGCTACATATTATCATACCGACAAAGTTTACACTCAGTATACGAGAAAAGGAATAAGCCATGAGCTACGGAATATCTAGGGTTTCGTAGGCCTTTGAAGCCTTTTCTCTCAACTCAGTACTATTCCCAACCCAATGATTTATTCTGGGACTATCTACTCACAACCAGAAAACGTGCCAGGAAGTAATAATTTGAAGCCTTATAACAAGTTTTATAAATTAAATTGGAGCTCCTGTGAAAAACACACTTACGCAAAACATTTTCGAAGTACACTCAATCGCGCTCACACACCCAAATGCAGATGCACACTTGTACACATGCCTCTGCTGTATTGAGTGCAGCTCATCGTGGTTACGTATCCGGCAAGCCAAAAGTGCTCCCCTGTCAGCGTTTATTTACAATGACAAGAAAAAGATGGATGCTACGCTTGTTGTTTACAAGTTGCAGAGGGAATAAATGCTGGCCGAGCGGCATCACGTATCATAGTTTGAAAATTGTTTCTAAGCAAACAACGACATGAACTCCACCTGCTAAAACTTGGCAATATATTTCACAGCTTTCTGTCAACTTTATTTCAGTTCATCGAAGTGTGTGTAACCCGCGGAAATTTTGGCTGAACAATTAGTAGGTAGCATGTGAAGTTGTTTCGAGTAGGTTTGTTCGCTAATAGATTCATTAGCCGTTAACATTCCAACGTAATAAAATCAATTGAGATTTTGTCAGTTAATATAAGTCACAAATTGGTGTCCCGCGGATTGAAATGCGTGTGAATTGCCTGAGTCATTTTACGGCTTGGACACGACGAGCACACGATTTCAGCGCCAAAAATCTAGAATATGAACATTAATTTTGTTCTTTGATGCTGTTAATCCTACTCTTTTCCCAGTGAAGATTTGCTTTCCGTTACTGCCGCCAATACGGAGTATTATGTTTCTTTAATATACCTGCAGATCTTATATTTTCACGCTTCCCCAATTCTCCGACCATTTGCAGCTCACGCTCCTGTGATATTGGCTGCCCGAGTGTGCGCATTAGTTTGCTCAATTGATGGCAATCTTGTCGCGCGGCAATCCTCAAAAAATTTTGGTCCGCAATGGCTTGTTAGCATCGAGAAACGTCTGCTGGGCAGAAATTAAATGCTCAATTTTTGGCAACTTTGGCGCATCTTTAGGCTGTGGAGATGAGGTTAAAGAGGAGCAAGTACTGCAGAACATCGAACGTTCTCAATGAAAAATTGGATTTTTTAGTTGTCATATCTCAAAGAAAAAAAATTAGGCAACAGGCAGAAACGTTGTACGGTAGACGAAGCATTTACACTAAAAAGCCGTCTTCAATAAACGACTTATAATTCAACAAAGGACTGAATTATTTAACAAATTTTTTTTGAATTTTTCCCCCAAGTTTGAACAAATCATCAGCTATAACTTGGCTTCTGCTAAGATCTATGTTGCACACAAAGAATTTGAGTGACGCAAATTCTCAGTAGGTGATTCTTAATTGTATTTCATTTATTTTGAAAATCGTTCTTGCTATTATATTTCGGTTACAGGAATTGAACTTAATTACGTTAATCCACTGTACTACACCGGAAAATAATCCATTTTGGATTCAATCGAACTGGAAGTACGATCATGTGATTCTTAACTCTAAGATTTCTTGAATGAAAATCGAAATGGGCTTAGTGGTGTTCTACGTTATAACTCTTGTTGAGTAGTGTACTTGAATAAAATGTTAGCACATGAGAAATGCTTGGTTATTGCTAACGGCTCACAAATTTTTATTAAAACATTAAATTCAGCCTCAAAAAGTCAGAAATTGATGAGGGGGAGAAGACGACCTGATTCATCGATCAGAGTGGAGAGTTTTGAGTGAGAAAGCAGCTTGGTCACGCAAGTGAGAGAAGAAACAGTTATTTTATATCGATTTTTAACATGTGTGGAGTGCCTCGTAAAATCGAGTAGAACGAAAATAAGCTTAATTAAATTATTTTGTGTGTTGCTTGTGGATTTGAAATCAATAGGAATAGAAAAAGTTGGTGGGAAGTCTGGTCCTCGGAAAAAAAATTTTTGCAGGAAAAAATACGCTGAGTGTGAGTAGAGTGGTGGACAAACTATTTGGTTCACACGCGGGTGATGAATTAAATATGAAGACAATCCCTTTCTCGTGAAATTTGCTTGAGTGGAAAGCGTAAGTGACATGGATTGCTTTAGGTTAAACATGTGTTTGCACAGTTGTATAAATTGTGAAATACAACTTGAAGATTCATGAGTGCTATGCATGAAGAGTTCAATGTTTGGAGAAATAACGAGAGTTCAAATCATTTCAATTTTAGAAATAATGATTTTTTAGAATGTTAGGTATGTACCTATGCATAACTAATCGTTGTGGGTAGAAAGAACACTAAGTCTTCAGCGAGAGCTGGGGTGTGAAGGGTGATGGGTGTGTATGTGTTTGACTCTAAGAAGAGATATACTTGTGATGTTTAAATGAATTTGAAATTAAAATCGAGTATTTGAATAATGGCTGCAAGTTAAATCGTACGTATCGTTAGTTTAGAGTGAAGAATAGAAGTAAATAAGTGAACTATCTCAAGAGTGTTCTATCAAATTTTGAGTGTTTTATCCAAGGAGAACTGTAGAAAAGAGTGAAAGCGCTGAAAGTATAGTCAACGGGTACACAAGTGAGCAGTAACTAGATGTGAAGAACGACAGAGCAAGTTGGAATTCTATGAGTGTGAGTGTACGATGGCTCCATCAGTTACGCGGATGAGGATGTGGTTGCGAATAAAATGAAAGCTGTAGAAGTGAGAAGGTAGCTGCATAGAGCGTTTTACATGTCTACTCTTTTAGACTGAATCCTGGCTGACAGAACGCGTCATATTTACGTACTAAAAAAACATATTTTTTGAAGTAAGCACTTTTTGGAAGCTATAAAATCTTAAAAAAATAACCAAGTTTCAATTCTCTCTTGAGAAATATATTTCTCGCAAGTGCAACCACCATCATCACTCGGTTTGAGATTCCCAAATTTATCGCAAATTTAATTTCTTACACCCACAAATAATTTTTTTTTACCGCCGCCAGAACCTGTCATCGAATTTCCATCCAACTAACAAGCGTTGAATTTGCAAAGTGAAGCCCGTAAAATGCTCAAATTTGACAATGTGTTGTGCATTTTTCTTAAATCTCCCGCAGGTCGTCGAGACCCAGGGCGTAGCAGCAGCCAGGGAGCTCAGGTGCAGGGGTCAGAGATAAGCTATCGAAGTTGAAAGGGCGACTGATAGCGATGCTCAGCTCAAGTCTCGGCCCTCACTTGCGGTTAGAAATATAGTCAAATTTGAAATAGGCGCCGCCAACCCGAACTACGAGCATCGAATTTGCACTACCTGAACTACGACTAAGAAATTTGGAGAAACTGAACTTCGACTAAGAAATTTGGACAAACTGAACTACGACTAAGAAATTTGTACAAACTGAACCACGACTAAGAAATTTGAACAAACTCAACCACGACTAAGAAATTTGTACAAACTGAACTACGACCAGAAAGTTGATTCGAGCCGAACTGCGATCGTGAAATCTGAACGAATTAAACTACGACCAGAAAATTTGTATGAGCTGAACTACGACTAGGAAATTTATACGAGCTGGAAAACTAGGAAATTTTACGGAACTGTTTAGTTCGAGGTGGAAACGTAAGTCAAGTGAAATGAAATTCCGCAACCGTAAGTTTAAGACAGGAACAAGTGGTATTCGTTTTTACATTTTTGCAGACAAAAATGTCGAAGAACAACATTGAACTCGTTGCTTGAATACCCAGGATCCTAATTTAAACTCAGCTAAGACATTCTTATTGCTGCGCGCTCGTTTCTATTTCTGCGCTGCTCATTCAGTAATTGTCAGAGTGACACTTTTGTCGTAGGAGGGATGAACGTCGTGGTTTATAAGCGCTTAAAATAGATGGCGCTTTAGCTAGGTTGCCAGGGCTAAAGTCCTCGAGTTTTGACATTTTTTAATATTAAATTTGAGTGTGAAAACTAGTCAGCGTTTTGCAATCCTGCAGGGCAAATTCAAATGGGAGCACACATCATTCTTCTGAGTTCTCTCACTTGCGCTAAGTTCTCATGGGAAAACCCTGCAGGACGTTCAAACTACAACCTAAAAGAAAATTAAAAGCGAAGAAAATGCTAATAAAACTAGTCATATTTACTCAAATTGAGAAAAAACAAAATCGAAAACGTTTGTATCGAAGCACGCTTGATGCACAAAATGTGCATTGTGTTCACGTTTTCGATTTTGTTTTTTTTCTCAATTTGAGTAAATATGACTAGTTTTATTAGCATTTTCTTCGCTCTTAAATTTCTATTAGCATTGCGATTCAAGCAAAGTGATAAATTTTTTAAACTACAACCTATACGTATCATAATAACAAATGAAATAAAATGAGTACACCTTATCAATTAAACAGACTAGTTTGAAAGTTATCTCTCAGCTCATTATGATCCGCGTACTTTTTACTTATACAAGATTTGCTCAATGTGTATAGCTCATAAGTGCAGCCATTCCTGAAATGTGCATAATGCTTAGGTGACAGCCCTAAAGTTAATAGAAATGTAGTTTTTGTGAACCAACACAGTATGAATATCTTCGAGTAGAAAAATCTTGAGTAAAAAATAACAACGAACGTTTTGAATCTTAGTAACAAATCCGCCTCGTTAATTCGAAGTCAAATTCTACTCTCGAGCATATGAAACTGAAACGTAAGATGGCGTTTTCAGAGCTACGTGTGAATAGAGATGAAGATATCACTTTCTCGTGATAGGAAAGGCAGTGATAGGAGAGATAAGAGGTGTGCTTATCTCGGTTGAAAAATTCAGGATCTGTGCGGATAGCAGTTGAAATTAGTCTCTTCGCCTGAAAATTTCTAATGCGCAAGCAAAAGACTAATAAATCGAGTAAATGAGAGCTTGCTCAGCTCCAGTAAGCTTCTTGTGTGTGAACGTAAGCACATAAGCTTCCTGAGCTATCCGCAGAAAGAAAGATCTAGAGAACATCATCGGGTGAGGTAGGGGTGAAAAATGAAAACCTACGAGTATTCTAAAAAAGACACTTTCTATAGCCGTGGGTTTGAATAAAAAGTTTCCAAAGGCTTAGAGCTAAGAGGCTTATTCTAATGTAGTCCATCCACTGCCAAGTCTAGGATTTAAGTATGAAGACGTCACGCACTAAAAACAAATACAGCATAAAACTGTGATGTGTAGTTTGTTTTGACGCGATTTTCAATGCAAAATTTACAAGTACCGTTTAAAATAATGCGAAAAGAAAACAACTTTAGTTCGTACCTGGACATAGTATTGGGCATGCGATTAGTGTGCAAAACTAATACCACTCGCGTGTGTCACTATATTTAGTGTAGAACAAATAATTGAAATTCATAGAAATACTGATGAAAAGAATAAACTTCAATCGAGGTTTCGCCTGACCATGACCACAGAAACAGGCTCAGTAGTACATAGTTAAAGGTTTTTTTTTATTTAACCTAGTACTGTTATCGAGAGGTGAAATTTGCACTCATTTCAAGTGTTCTCATGACTGCAGCTCTGTTACAAACATCCATGACCATCTTCAGCTCAGTGAAGCGTCGACAATCGTGAACTATCGTACCTCAAGATTGTCTTTAACGGGTGGTTCAGAGGAGAATATTTATTATTTTGAGGTCAGACATGTATAATGAAGATGAATTTTGATGAATATTCACGCATAAAAAAATGCCACATCAATTCCTTAAGGTAATGAACTTGTTTATATTTACGTTACAGTAAATTAGACGTTAACAGCTCTACCTGTTGACGCTCCTCTGCGGTTGGTGCCTTTCGAACTTGATCGAGTCGCTACGGACACGTGTGTGGTGCAAAATAATCGAACAAGCGACATTTCCCAGAATGTCATTTGCATGTCACAGGTCGAGTCTCATAAGGCAGCCACTGGCTCGCAGCGTTGGAAAATAATTTGCCTCAACAAGGTATGAATATTTATACGATGACCTCCATAATCTATCTCCTTGACCTGAGGAAATGTGGGCGAAGTAACCGTATTTACAAAACTGTTTCGTTCAAGGAGGTGCGATCGCGCATTCACACTCAAATCGTATAAGAAAATTGGAGAGCTCTAATGAAATTTTGTGGAACGGGTTGCACATGTAAGTTAATTATCGTGGAATTGGAGGTGCGCGGTGGGGGCTGGAGTGGAGGTGGTGTACGTGGAGACGGTTGTGGAGGGGTCCGGTGGAGGTGGTGCGGAGCTCAGCACCAGCATCAGTGTGTGCCGGGACACCGAGCGTGTGGTACTGGCGTTTCGAGCCGCGTTCGTTATTGAGGTGTGTTACTGACCGAGCTACTTATTCTTAGCTCGATTTCCTTTTCTGGTTCTCTTTTTTCCTTATCCACGACCACATTTTCATTGTCCATCATTAGATACATGTTGTTTCTGTAGCCTTCCTGTGTGGGCATGCATTGTGTTGAGATAGTGAAGTATTTTATATGGACATGTTCTGTAGTGCCAGGCCGCGACTGCCGACTCAGCTGTGTGGCTAGATGCACTTGGCGCCGTACTTCCAGATCTCTGAATCACTCGTGTGCCTCCTTAGCAGTATTTTATTTCTTTGCTGCGGCGTCTAAGTTTGGGTTACCGTGCAAAACTAGTATCTGCTCAGGGTCAGCCTAGCGCAGTCTGGCTCGTTCGTTGTACGCTTCCATGTGTCGGTGCTAGCGTACCTCGCGACCTAGTGTGCTCTTGTTTAACGAATTAGTGTACTGGTGATCTTTCCGTTGGACGGCCGTTGCTCGTCCTACCCACCGTTATGCATTCGTGATAACCCAAAGAAAGAAGCGTGAGCGTTGGTGCCTTTTAAACTTGATCGAGTGCAGCGGAGTTGGAGTATAGCAGAAGTTCTATGTGGCCTTCGATGACCATAGGCGTCTCCGTCTCCTCTCGTCTCTAATCGGTAACGTTCATCGTCATGTGGTTGTTTTTCCTGCTGCTTATACCTGCTGAACATACGCTTCAATCCGCTGCTGCTTCGCTCACTAGCACCACTCGACGTAAATTTCTCGTGATTTACGTTTAACTTAAGCGTCATTCGCTTTTGCTTGTTAACCTCACATTCATTGTGAGGGTGCCGTAGATGTTCTTCGCACTCTCATTCTCCTAAAGCATTTGCTTTCTGAGCGAGGGCTGGTTTTGAGGCGTCAGGCTTCTCGGCGTCGAATTAAAACTTAATCTCGTGGTCAGAAAAAGTCGCTGTTGATGCTTGTCCGTGTTTCGTTCTTCCTTGTGCGCGACTTGCGATATTTTAGTGCTTTTACCGCCATCTCGTGGTTACTGCGCGAAACGCGATTTAGGCATGCAAACGACATTTGAACTTGTTCAGGAGCTTAGCCATGCTTGATGCAATTTGTAGTTAACTTACTTGACGAAGTTTGAAACGTCGTTGCCTGTTAATGTCTTTCATTAAGTCTGCGCTGTGCTTGCTTCATTTGACAACATTTAACCTTTTTCAAGAGCTTAGCCATTCTTGATATTTTTTTTGTATATTTACTTGACAAATTTCGATATGTCGTCGCCTGTTACGCCTTGCGTTAAGTCTTAGCCCCGCTGTGCTTGCTTCATATCAGCACGTCTGATAACAGCCCTCTCAGTCCTATGTCTTCGTGTCGATTTCCTTCCGCTCTCTTCACTGTGCCTGCACGAGAGTGTCATTGTCGCATGTGGACTGCTCAAAATTTTGTTTAGCTGCACGTTCATCTTCAGTTTAGACCAGGGGTTCCCAACCTTTTTTTCGCCCCACACTCGTAAAGAAATTTCATTCGAACCTCGCACCCCCTGAAATAAAAATTCCAGCTTATAGACAATATCCTATTTTTTACCTATACTTCTCTCGCGCCCTCTAGAAAATCGTCTCCCACCCTCAGGGGATGCGAGCACCCTAGGTTGGGAACCCCTGAGTTAGAGTATCGTAACTCAAGTCATTTCAAGGTTGACCTATTTTGAACTTGAAAGCTCAGTAATTGCGTATTTCTAGGTATTTATTTACAAGTAAGATACTTGGTTTCCAGATACTAGGTGTTGTTTGTTGTTGCAAGGTGCAAGTGTGTGTGGGATTGGAGAGAAGTAGTTCAAACAAAGGTACGAAATAAAGCGTGCGTGTGTGAAAACTTGCTCTCTTCGTTGCATGACATCTGTGTAACTTGAAGAGCCACTTGCTTGCTTAGCTCGTTACTCGCTTGTTGACTCGTTCGTTTCTTGTATGTGTATGTCTTGCTCCGTGGTGTGGAGTGAGAGTAAAGCTATTCAGCATGTTTGCAAGTTACCCATGCTTTTTCTTCATTACTTCTCTTTGTAAAGTGCTGTAAGTGACGAGTTTGAGACAAGATTTTTTAAGTCGAAAAGTTTCGACACGCAAGTTAGAAAACCCATCGCGCCCTTAGTCTTCTAGCTCAAAAATCTCTGTATATCTTTCTTGTTCAGAATTAGTTCTCTGGCTGTTCCTCCTATCCAAAGTGTTGAGTTTTCCATGAATGTTGCTGCTCAAGTGCTTGAATGCGCTTTTATAAATACACAAGTTAAAAACTAATTTATCCTCAATATTTTGAATACGACTTGTTCAAACAAAATCATTGGAAAAATATCCATATTAATAACTTACATTTCATGCAGTTAGTCCCCAACATTTGGAACAAGACGATTAATTTCGTTCTCATTTCTTTTCACTCTTCTGCCACGAGAAGCTGGTGGCGTGACAATCGAATTTAAACTTGATCTACTCATTAGCCTTTGTGGAAAACGATTTTTGAGTAGATCATTACCTGAAGCAGCTTTATGGACTCGGTTTGCCAGTAGATCACTGGCACAAGTATGGCTTACGTGTGCAATGTTTAAGTAGATCATAACCAAAAGTATGCTTTGTGGACGCTATTTTTGGGAATATCGTAACCTAAACTATATTTTGTGGACGCTAATTTTGAGCAAATCGTTTATAAAGTATGCATAATAGATACGGTTTGTAAGTAAATCACTGCAAAAAGTATGCTTCACGGATGCGATTTGTAACCAGAATCTTACCAAAAGAGAGATTCAATGTTTCATATTCAGTCTCACCATTGGATGAGGGTTAATGTTTCCCTTTTTCCGCTGTAGTTGTTTGAATGTATTAGGAATGTTAGTTGCGCATGGAGTGTCTGCGTTAGGAATTGAAAGTTATTCATAATTTTCATCTGTTCGTTGCTAACTGTGGCGCAAACCGTGTGCATCTTCTGGCCTTTTTAGCCTCTCTTCTTTTCTAATGGTATTTTTGGTAGAACTCTTGAAAATTTAATTCAAATATCAACTACGTATAATTTCCAAAAGAATAGTGCGGGATTCTATTTTCGGTATAAAAAGTAGTGTGGAAGATGATTTTTTTAACGCGATGTCCGCAATTACTGATTAATTTTTCATTGGTGCGCAGTTCTTGTTAACTAGAGCGCAGCACTCATTGCCAACGCCTGTATGGAGATCTAAATTACTTATGTAGGCTTGGTAGCTTCTTCAGTCGTTCACAAATGTAAAGGATGTCTTGGCGGTTGAAGGAGAGTTCTGCTCTCGGTCCCATTTCCGAGAGCTTGGTTTCTTGTCGAGCTTTGCTTACAAGGTTCGTGAATCAAAAATCAAAGGCAGTTTTGTAATGAGTCTATATTTTCTTGCCCTCGTGTGGGTGAACTCAATGTACACGACCTCGCGCGACGTATCAATCGATCTTCATAAATTTTCTCGATTTCTAGTTTTATCTGTAGGTCTTCCGGATATCTGTGCCCTTCATTACTCTTATTAATTTAGAGAGCTCTTGTCAGTAGAGTCCGATCTATCGAGTGTACAAATTAGAAAATGTTAATTCCGTGCAAGTGTTAATTCCGTTTAAAGGTTAGTAAGTCGGGAGCAAAAACGTAAAACAAAAAGTTTTGAAACTTTTCAAACAGTTTAGCTGTTGTTTCAATATCTACCAAGTGAAATTGAAATGACTTGAATGGATTGGGCTATAAGAGCAATTGTAAACATAACCTTGATAGAAAAATAGTGTGCAATTGTATCTGGTTATCGTCTTGGTCACATTTAAATTATTTTGTTGATCTTCCCCGTGTACTTTTTTGTGGATAATCTCCTACGTTTCCTGCTGGTTGCCTAACGGCGCTCGAACTTTGCTTGTGCAAACTTTAACTTTGCGCCAACCTCGGATTTTGCTCTGAAGTTTTCTTTCCTTAATGACATGAATAGACTCAAATAAGATCACCAGACCGAAGCCAGAAAATGAACAATAGTTGGAACCAAAAACTTGTTAAATCCGTAGTTTTTTTCTCAAGATTTTTTCGCATGTCTTCTAGTAACTATTCAGTCTCTTAGTTAGTACTTGTTTAGATAGTTAAATTGCGTGCTTTAACGCATTGACATTGTATTGGAACATATGTGTACCCCTAGGTAAATTGCTCATTTGCATACCGGCATAAATAGCATTTCAATTATTTCAATACCTTTTCCAAAATTGAATTCAGCATACGAGGTGAAATATTATCGTGCAATTATATTTTTCGTATTTTTTTTAGAAAGAATAAGAATGAATTTGAGTAGTACAGTCTATTTTTTAATTCCTCTACTTTCAAGCTAACCAAAACAACCGCACAAACGTAGTCAAGTGTCAAAATGGTTGATGTTCCCAGAACAAGATCGTGTGTCTGCGTATCTTGACTGAGGGTTGAGTATCACGAGTACCTTGGTAGAGCACTCGTCTCAGCAATTGCTGTGAAACCTAAACATTCTTAGATGACTTGGCTCCTATGAAGGTTACGATGCAGGAATCTGTTCTGAGTTGCGTTGTCTAGTTCAACAAAATCGATTTTTTCCGCACGTTTCATTGCTAGCTGGGGTGGTCGGCGTGTCGCACAGGGAATCCCCCTGTAGACGTATAAGTCATCGGTTTAATTTACTTGGACACAGTTTGTTCTTATTACCATGAATGTATTGAGGTCTGATCCTGTTGAAACCCTCACTCGGCCAAAAATTCATTGTTACCGTCCGTTCTTACTCCCATAAATATCTTCAGACCAGATGTTGTTGAATGTCTTCCCTGACCAAAAAAGCAGTGTGTCTGATTTTTTGAAAACAGTGTACCTACTTTTTTGAAAAACGGTACACAGCTTAGTTTTCGCGTTCCTTCAATTGTTCTGTTGCATGTCCAGTCGAGATTTGACCTTATCTTAAGTATCCTCAGCCCTGGAGGAGGGTTAACTCTAAAGGCGCCACTTACGGAGATAGTGTTGGAATATGTGGGCCTGCCCCCCAGACCACTCAGTTGTCTCGTAAGTTACAGAACAGGGTTACGTGCAACCTTGCTCGTGATGACTAAAATGCAGATGCAGAGAAAGAATTATGTAACATGGTCCAAAATAAAAGTCGTCTCGTAAATTAGAGAAGGGGGATGAACAGCCTTGCTGTTGATGACTAAAATGCAGATGGAGAGTAAAAATTTTGCAACATGATCCAAAATAAAAGTCGTCTCGTAAGCTCCAGAATGGGGTTATGAACAACCTTGCTCGTGATGACTAAAATGCAGATGCATAGTAAAAATGTTACATGATCCAAAATAAAAGTCGTCTCGTAAGTTCCAGAATGGGGTTAAGAACAATCTCGCTCGTGATGACTAAAATGCAGATGAAGAGTAAAAGTTATGCAACATGATTCAAAATAAAAGTCGTCTCGTAAATTACAGAACGGGATAATGTACGACCTTGCTGGTAATGACTAGAATTTAAGGTAAAAATAACGTAACATGGTCCAAAATGATTCATTTCATGTTATGTTAAGGGCAACTCAAGAGTGCCACGTGTGGGAAATAAAAATTTTAAATTACTTGATGTTCTTGGGACGAAATTATGATCTCCTAATTCCTGTTGATTGAAATCATTTTCTTCAATTCGTGAGATGGCTTAAATTTTTCCCCAAGTGCATTATACTTTTCGGTGAGAATATTTGATTTCTGTTCTTGCTCTATTAGGATGAAAACTGCTACAGGTGTGATGATCGCCTTTATACTAGAATGAAATTATTGAATAACGATGCAAATTCATTTGAAAGGGATTTTACTGGTGTGAAAGATAATGGGCTATCCAAAACACGTAGCTATAAATCGAGAGAAATTGGCGATGATTTGCGAATTTAACTCTTCCAAAAGGAAGGAATACACTGACTCCACTGAAATGGTGATGTCGTCAGAATGATTACATGGCTAAATGAATCGACGACTCAGGGATGTGTAAAGACTAATCCTCACGTGTGATATGATCTTTAGGCCTAGTCGGAGACAAGCGGTTGCCCGCCTACATTGGTCGGAGGCCTAGTGGTCTGATGCAGTCTGTTCCAAGTGGCTGATGAACAAGTGGTGGTGGTGTTGGTTACAGTAAGTTTTTGCGGGATTGTGGCATCGTGAGGGCAGCCTTCGCTTTGATCATACAAGCGGTGTAATAATACAGGTACATGGTAGGCAGCTTGCAAGTGTAGGGATAGTTCGGTCATCTAAATTAAAAGAATGGTTGCTGTGCTCAATGAACGTCAACAACAACATCGTTTCAATTTTGTTTTGACTTGTCAATTGACTTAATAATTATCGCACATGCATCTTGGATTTTTATCAGAGAAAATATTTTAGATTCGTCTCACACAAACGTCTGGGTTTGAATTCGTCATGCGACACTTTTTTCAACCGTATTGGGAATATGTGCGATTATTGAAACAGCTACTGTTCTCATGTAGTTAACTTTAAACGATTATATCCCCCTGTAGAGTATTACGCATTCATTGAATGTCCGTGATATACAGCTTCCGTTATGGCTCGAAATTAGACCTAAATCTCGTTGGTACGCTTCAAAGCTTACCTCATAATCGGGTTCATTTCAAATTCTAAATTCTAAGCACGGCATTCTGCCGAGGCATGACTGGTGCGAGGGACGTGACCTTGTTATTGGAGTCGCTGGTAGCTCTACGTCGGTATACCTACGGTATGCGTGACTGCTTCTCTCTGAGGTAGGTCTCAACACCGTCGTCCCAACAGAGCCCCCTTTGTGCTGGCCGTGCATCCTCCCTTCATTGGCGGCGGGCACGTGGTGCCTCACTGACACTTCTGCATCTACTGCCTTCTTTGAGGTCTCCATGTTGCTCCCTTCGTCCGTGTTCAGGAGCAAGCTGCCTCTTGCACCCATCAATGTATATGCATCTTGCACAACATGTTGCACTGACCAATTATCAGTGGCTTGAAAACCAGTTAATGCTAGATGAAATCACGCGTCACGATATCCCCTCAGGGGTATGCAACTGTTGTATCTATGGGAATTAGTGCTTCCAGAGGGAGTGAGATCTCGATCTATAGATAAGGTTGGCTTCCTTTTGGTGAAATATAATACGATTTTGTTTTTGTTATAGACCATCGTTTTTTCGGTACACTGCTGTCCTGCTTTTAGCACCTACTACTTGTATCAAATTTCAAAACCTTCTTCCCCAACTTACTGTTTCTATGCACCTTGTGCCTGGATTATGCATTCCCTCAAGTCCATACTGAATGGTGCCTTCCCCTCTTTGGAACGCCTTTGTTGCGGTTAGGGAGGCATTACCTGACATCTAATCTCATCCCTTGCCAGGTTGTGTTTCTTCCCTTATTAATGAAACATTTTAATGGCCCAGGCCGATACCCCTGCTTTGAAACCTCAACAAACGCGCTGCCCATGCTTTTGCTCCTACACACCCGCCCTGGACGCTTGCCTCATTCTCAACAAAGCTTCCTCACATAGCCCGCTTCGCAGTGGTTCCAACAGTTTTTCTACTGAATGTGCCTTACACCGTCCTATTTTTTCATATTATTCGTCACTGTGTTGCTAGATTCCATGGCCATATGAACACAAGTGTCGTACTTAAAGTACAAATTTTGTCCTTCAGTTGCAATCATGCATTCATCTGTACAGCAGGTGACAGTATAGCACGATTGTGTCTTCAAAATAGTTAACTTGTTCAAAAAATAATTTTGCTTTTGCACTACCCGTATCATAGATATTTAATAATACCTCTTATCAAGATGTTTCAGTGTAAATTTTCGATACGTAACTATCAGCAATATGTTTCTGTTTTCATATTTTGTCCCATTGTCAAGTCCAGCTATTTGCCTGGTCTTTTTAAGTTTCAACATTGTTCAACATTTCTTTCATTGTACATTTTTTGTGTAAGAATTTTTAATTTATTTCAAAGGGATACTTTTCCAGAACTCGGAAAACCTCGCGAATCTTTGTTGTTAACATTCTTAGTTAATGTGCTCACAATTTTTCACACAAGGTGATGACCTATGTTCACACATTTATTGCACGCTCTTAATGTTGATTTGAAGTGGCCACTGACTGTGCTCTACCGATAGTTTGAATTTAAGACCGAGAATGCTGATGCTCCCCCGCATGTGTTGACGCCGGAGCGTCAAACAACAAAGCTCATTTCATTACTTGCTGTTTGGCAGCGCCGGTTTCCGGCCGCCTCCGCCCTGCCGCTCTTTCTTTTACTTCCTTCATTCTCGTGCTTTGATGTTTCGGGACGTTTCTGCCTCCGGAAAGGGTGAAACGATGAAGTTTAGGTTATTTCTCCGTGAATCCGAGCAGTTTTACTCGATGTTTGAGTGAGTGTTTGGAAGTAGTTCAAAAAAGGTGGGATGTTTTTCTATCTTTCTTTTTCTTTATCAGTGTTGAGAGCTTGGCATGCATTCCAATCACCTTGTAGCTCTTATATTCACTTCACATCGTTCTACAGCCTCTGATGCGGGGCAGTTTATTCTGCAACTCTGTCTCTACGTATTAATTTCCAGCTGCAATATTTTAAAATAAAGAAAATTGATGTTTGAAGTTTTTGAATTCGCATGACTTCTTTCAAAACTGTAGTGGTGACTCTCGCCGTCAGCGCAGTCGAGGTTGTGCAGGTGCGCCTAACTTCTGCCGCAATATCCTAAAATTTAAAAAAGTTATGATAGGAATTTTTGAATTCGCATGACTCCTTTCAAAACGGCAGTGGTGACTCGCCGTCAGCGCAGTAGAGGTTGTGCGGGTGCGCCTCACTTCATTACGAGGCTTATCATTTTTTTCGATCCGCTACGCAGCTGCAGGAGGCTCGTTCTTTCACCACAGCTGCTGGCGCGCACTTGCAGAATTTCCTGAGCACCTGCTGATTAGCTCCAAATGGGTTAATTTCAACACTGGTACACTGTGGTCTTCTTGTTCTATGTACTGTTTCGCTTTCTATGCCTACCTAAGTAGTCCTTCATCCGACCATAACCGCACTTGAGTGAACTAATTCAAAACCCGGTCAAATTCGCCTGACTCTGCTCCTCCTAAGGTAAGTGTTGTCCATTATTGTTGTGATTTTTTTTACTTACTGGTGAAATGACGAATTGATTGTCTGTTGTAGGGGTTACATGGGAAGTTGCAGTCGTTTTGTGATGATAATTAGTAACAGGATCTCAAATTGCGCGAGAAATAGTGATCTCTGTATTTGTTTCATAAAGAAAAATATGTTAAGAACAGAAGTTGAAATATTTCTCCAATCATTTCTTGAACTTTACGGCATCAGCTTTCAGCACCGAATTATAAACTAACTTACTTCACATTTTTATTTCCATTTTGTCTTCCATTTCACACACGCATTATGAGATCATGTTTGTATCATACGAATACGATATGAATCGAATCTGCATCATCGAAGGTATTGAAAGGAATGAGTTTTAATATATAGTCATCCCACCTTTTTGTTTGAGGATCACTGCAGGAAGTTCGAATCGTCCATCAATTTTGCCGTTTCTTCGATTGACTCAAGCGCCTCGGTGTACTGTAAAGTTCAGGCGCTTCAGTGTACTGTAAAGTTCAGGCGCCTCGGTGTACTGTAAAGTTCAGGCGCTTCAGTGTACTGTAAAGTTCAGGCGCCTCAGTGTACTGTAAAGTTAAGGCGCCTCGGTGTACTGTAAAGTTCAGGCGCTTCAGTGTACTGTAAAGTTCAGGCGCCTCAGTGTACTGTAAAGTTCAGGCGCCTCGGTGTACTGTAAAGTTCAGGCGCTTCAGTGTACTGTAAAGTTCAGGCGCCTCGGTGTACTGTAAAGTTCAGGCGCCTCGGTGTGCTGAAAAGTGTTCAAATTTATCAATGAAAATTGTGAGAGGTTGACTTACAACCGATTATTGAGGAAGGATTACCTAGCCCTGCAGCTGATGAGCGTAATACGTTTCAATAATAGTTATTTTGTTCGTTTCATGGTAGTGCGTGTACCAAGCATGTGTTACGGTTGTCACGTTCTTAGTTGCCACCATTATTAACCTGAGCGAGAGGTTTCACTGCTCTGTCTCATTTTTCATTCGGTATTTTAGTCAAAAAATCGTTATCTTATTTGTTCCATTTCAACCCAACTGTGTGCTGGTTTTTACCCCCTTTTTTTTAGTGTAAAGAACTATTTTTCATCATTTTTGGTTTTATTTTAATCCAAGAACTCCACACTGTATTCGTTCTTTAAACTTCACCGAAAAGCCTTCGAACTTCATCGAACGTTACGAAGTAATGAAGGAAATGTAATCCGTAATCTTTCGTTGTCTTGGGAATACATATTTCAAATCGGGAAGTTAAATGTGTGCAAGTACTCACTTGGAATTGGATCCGATCGCTTTATTGAAATGGAGACCCTTCTGGGTGTGCCTTTCATGTTTCGACGTTCGAATTGGAGTGTTCAGTATTATTCGCTGGGTGAAAAACTGTGTATTTCTGATCCTTAAGAACGTGTAACGTTCAGCTGTGCGACTGATTCTTTGCCCTAGGAAACCGGAGAGATATTGCTGAATGTGCTGACCTGCTTTTTAACCAAGAAAGGGCACCGTAAAAGTTGCTTCCGAAAAGCATATATTCGAATTTCTACCTTTGGATTTCAAACGATGAGGGAGAAGTTCATCTTTTCGCTTCTTCACCTTGGTAACTTTTTCGCTGTTTCTGTAGTGTAATCTGCAGCGATCTAAGTCTTCTTTTAGGATCTATTGATTTTAGCTACTCGATCTGCATCCGGTCAGAGGCCTCTAGGAGGCTTCGCCAGGTGTTACCTTACCTGTCTTTCTTTGTCTTCCTCATCCTCCGCTCTGTAGCTCTTTGTACGAACGCTCAAATTTCAATCTGTTATCATTTCCTTATTTCGACCTCAAATGCAAACTATCAATTTTTATCAATCAACTACTATCAATTTTTTCGTATTTTTCTTTTGTTTTTACACAACTTTTTTCTGTGTTCTACTCTCAATTCAATTTGAACTTCTTCTGCACTGAATGTGTGTGACCGAAATATTCACGCTTGACGATTTTCGGATATGTCGTCATTGATCGATTTATAACTTTCAGAAATATTTTTGACTTTAGAATGAACTGCACAGAAGTTCTACTTCAGACATAATTTCAACTTACAGCTATAGTTTCTTATCCCTCGTAGTTGTGACCATTTCTATTTTGTGTAGCTAGAACAGAAAGTGTTACCATAATTACAATTCACGTACTTCACACAATTTCATTTCAACTGATGTGTAGTGAGTTGTGTAGTGATTCTATGTGAAGGGTTCACCGAAGGTTAACTGATGCGTAATAAGTTGTCTAATGATCTCCTATGTGAAGCGTTCACCGAAGGTTAACTGATGCGTAATAAGTTGTCTAATGATCTCTAATGTGGAGGTGTTGATCGGAGGTTAACTGATGCGTAATAAGTTGTGTAATGATCTATGTGGAGGGTTCATCGGAGGAGATTGTCTCCCGTCGTAATTTGTCAGAATTTGTCTCAACGGGAAAGGGCAACCCACTTCAAAACCTTAGAGCTTGTTCGGAGTTTTTGATATAAGGGGAATAGCTAATTGTTATTTTCCCATTAAATTCGTTATCTTTCTTTTATCAGGGGAAGACTACGTATCATATCATGTATATTATATGTCACGTTGTAATATTTCTTGTTTCCTGAGGGTTCGAAACTAAAATTACCATTGGAACAATGTTTCGTCTATAACAGGGCTATTAACCTGTTAATGACAAGAGACTGTACGAGTAGGTTGCTATTTTACTAGTCTTCACTGTGCGATTCGGCATTTTCTTTTCACTGTTGGATGCACGTTTTGGGATACTTCGTTTAAAATATTAAAATATGCTAGGACGGCCTTTTGAATTTTTCATTCAGTGGCTGTTAAGTGGAAGCCAGCTTCGCATCATATGGTCTGTTGTGTATCCTTATGTTGCCCGCTATGGGGTGTGAAAGAGGGAAGTGTTCTAGGATAGGATAGAACAACCTGCAAATTGAAACAACCCTCTTCAACTTTGGGACCTTTATCCGGTTAAGGCGAGTTATGTTGCTCTGTATGTAAGTACGAGACCAGTGCTGGCTCCGTAATGTCATGCCAGTAGTTTTAATAGAATCGCAACTTCATTGATGCCGTTGGTCTCTTTACCGATTTCTTCCTATGGGATTTTAATTTTCTGGTACGGTCTAGGAGGGTAAGCTGAACGGAATTGTCCTTCCGAGTATCGTGGGGCTTTTTAACTTGGGGATATATAGGACGATTGAATAACTTTCGAGAAGAGTAAACTTATAATGTTTGCCACATTTGTTGCGGATAGGGAGGCTCAAACTAACTAATAATCTATTCTATAGTGTTTGTCCTAGATACCTCCCTTCTGTGTGTGGTATTCATGGGATATCCGGGGTACTCGCGTGAGAATATCAGTACTCTATGTGACAATTTGTTGGGGTTTGTGTTCAGTATTCCTGAGGTTGATTTGTTGAACAACTTATAAGAGAGATTATTTATTACTTTTGTAATTTTCTTTATTTTTGTGAAATCTTGTTCTCGTCCTCTACTTCATTGTGGATCATGAACATCGGAACGTTGAATTATAAATGAGCCCTTTGCGGCTCTTCGGAATCAAAGATGGCTTGATAGAAACGTTCATATTTATGCTGAACGGAAAAAACGTTTTCCTGGAGATTCTATCGACGAAACTCCGAGACCTTAAACTTTTAAGCAATCGCAATCGTTGAAAACAAGTTAACTTATCGCACGAATAAAAATCACCAGGAGTGCAAGTTCGTTCATCATTGAAAACCTGAAAGATTGCTCTGGATTCATCAGGTGTGGAGTATTTTTGCACGTGTCTCTTTGTGAGCAAAAAGCGCTCCGGTCGTACGCCCATGAGCCGCTGTTGCTGTTCCCTTATATCGAGGCAGAGAGAGCTGACCACATCTGTACACAAGCCTTCACACCTTCGCAAACACGGCGGGCGTCCGCTCTTCCTGCTAGCCTTGATCTGCGTTTGTAGCCGCCCATTTTGTATTCCGATTGCTCGAGGTGCAGGTTTCGTAAGACAACAGATGCCGTTGATTTCCACCCCCTAGTGTTTAAGCCTTATTATGAATTTGTGATTCTTGCAATGAAAAAGTATGGGTGAGAAACCTGCTTTGTCTTCTACCGTAATTAAGTGAATTCGCTAATTTTTCAACGAATATTCTCATTCGGGGAAAAGATATGAGATATGGGATTCTCATGCATGATCCGTTGAATCGTCGCTGAGGAAAGAGCTCTTTTGGCATCATATAAACAATCTTTTAGCCGTACATTAAATTGACCAGTTGGTGCTGAGCTCACGAGGTTACCTCGCCACTGATTTTCTGGAGGTAATCAGTGATTATTTGATAGTGTGACCAGCGCCTGGAGCAGTTCTGCCCATCTTGGTGCCTTAACATGTTGACTGCGATGAGTTAAACTGAATTTCAATATCCAAATCAAATTTAAAGTCAAAAGTGATAAGCAAATTTATGAATACAAAACATTAACTGCGTCCATTAAATGCCATTAATTTGAGAGATTGGATGAATTTTTCAAACGACCCATCGATCGGTCGTTTCGCAGCAAGAAAAGCCGAAGCACGACCCACCGGTGTGTCATATCGCATGCAATGTGTTTACTTGCTAGTTGGTGCTGAGCTCACGGGGTTACCTCGCCGCTGATTTTCTGGAGGTAATCAATGATCATTTGATAGTGTGACCACGGCCTCGAGCAGTTCTGTCGATCATGGTGCCTTAAGCAGGTGTTGGTTGCTACCGTGCGCACGCAGAGCTCGCGACCACCCTAATCAAGTGCCACAGCCCGCGGAAACCAATCCTGTTCCGCTCAAAGGATGGTCTGTCTTCTGGTGCATCGGCCGCCGTCTCTACCTGCTGTTTTCGTCCCTTTTTGCTTGATGCTTGGACTCGTGTTGCCTTCTCTTGCTACTCCATCTATTTTGTGCGTTTCCTTGACGTCTTCTTGATTTTTGAGTTGATGATTGTGTTGGAGGAATGAGGAAGTGTTCTGCTTGCCAGTGCGCATATATACAGGAGTACTCTATTTCGTTCTCACAAGTGTCTATTGCTAGATCGTGAAACTTTTAATTTCTTGAAGCTTTTACTGATAATTTATGCTATTTATATGAATCATTAAAGGGCGTCCAGAATTCGCCTGTTACTCGTGCTGTAGAACTGATTTTTTCGCAGTTCAGTGGGGATGTACAAATGACAGTAGCATTCATAAACAAATTATTTGATTGAATTTAACCAAATAGGGCAAACGCAGCCGACAACAAATTAAACCTTATTTGTTCACTGCGGTTTTATTACATTAAAATTGAAACCTTAGAAGTGTGAAGTGCGGGTCCAACACAGTTTCAACTCTAAATGGGCATTGACCTCCGTGAAATTGGAACGTCTCAGAGATACGCCGGCTGATGCCATTTTTCTACAATTTTTCTGCGGTCGCGCTACCCTGTGCTCTCTCGTAGGTACGAATGATGTCTGTGTCATGCGACTCTCGTCGTTGGCCGAAAAATGCAAGACGAGCTTCGTTGTGGATCTGGAACTGGCGTGAAAGTGCTGCCATCACGCGAGATAGTAGCGTCACTTGCGAACAACAGGTCTTTTCGCGTCTCTAAGTACTCAAAGAATGTGCCACGGGGCTACTTGTCAAATTGTTGCGATGTTTTGCCGCATGGCGTCAAAGTGCTCTCATTCTGTGCTTCATATCGTGCGTTTTTTGAGTGGAGTTCTACGGAGAAGATTTCCTCACTTGGCCGTGCGCGCATTCTTCAGAAGCCGTAGCAAAGCTGACTCGTCTATTAATCGTTAGCGTCGCCGTAGTACTAACGAGGTTCAACTGATAGTGGATAATGTATGAAGAGTTTGAATGAACACTCATAAAGAAGGTGGTGTGAAGTATCACTCGACGTATATTAGGTGAAGCCAAGGAAAGTGTGAAGAGGCACGGCCTCCCGGTGCTCAGAGAGCGCTTATCCCTTATCAGGAGCGCGACATCCGCTCTTGAGCTGCCTCTCGTGCCTTACTCTTGCTTCTCTCACACACACTGGATGGTCGTGCTTTTTCTGTACATTAGTATTGCTCTGTCATATTCTAGCACACACTGGATGATCGTGCTTTTTCTGTACATTGGTATTGCTCTGCCATTTTCTAGCAAACACTGAATGGTCGTGTTTTTTCTGTACATTAGTATTGCTCTGTCATATTCTAGCACACACTGGATGATCGTGCTTTTTCTGTACATTAGTATTGCTCTGTCATATTCTAGCACACACTGGATGGTCGTGCTTTTTCTGTACATTAGTATTGCTCTGTCATATTCTAGCACACACTGGATGGTCGTGCTTTTTCTGTACATTAGTATTGCTCTGTCATATTCTAGCACACACTGGATGAAAGTGCTTTTTCTGTACATTGGTATTGCTCTGCCATTTTCTAGCACACACTGGATGGTCGTGTTTTTTCTGTACATTAGTATTGCTCTGTCATATTCTAGCACACACTGGATGATCGTGCTTTTTCTGTACATTGGTATTGCTCTGCCATTTTCTAGCACACACTGGATGATCGTTCTTTTTCTGTACATTGGTATTGCTCTGCCATATTCTAGCACACACTGGATGATCGTGCTTTTTCTGTACATTGGTATTGCTCTGCCATTTTCTAGCACACACTGGATGGTCGTGTTTTTTCTGTACATTAGTATTGCTCTGTCATATTCTAGCACACACTGGATGATCGTTCTTTTTCTGTACATTGGTATTGCTCTGCCATATTCTAGCACACACTGGATGGTCGTGCATTTCCTTTACATTAGTATTGCTCTTTTATTTTAACATTTTCTGTAACTCACTGATCTTGCTTTCATCTCTACATTAGTATCGTTCTTCAATCGTTCTGCCATTTTCTGTCTCAAACTGTTTGATCTTGCTTCTGTTCTACATTAGCATCGTTCTGGCATCTTTTGACACACTGTTTTTTTTCGCTTCTTCTCTGCATTGATATTGTTCTTCAATTGTTCTGCGGTTTTCTGATACCTACTGTTTGATCTTACTTCTTTACATTAGTATCATTTTTCGATTGTTCTGCCATATTCTGGCTGACACTGTTTGGTCTTGCATCTTCTCTATATAAGTATCGTTCTTCAACCGTTCTTCTGCTATCACACGTTGCGTGGCCTTGCTTCCTCTCCATTATTTAGAGCTTCTCTTCAACTTTTTTTACTAACTACTGACACATACTGAATGCTCTGGCTTCTTCTCATCATTTAATTTTTCCTTTAACTGTTTGCACTGCTGACGTACACTTGTTGCTTTTGCTTTTACTGTTTTAGTGTGGTTTTTCTTTTTGCTAACTCTTGGCAGCCACTATATTCTCTCACTATCATTCCGCATGTTTTATTGGTCGTCATGCTGCTTGTGAAACTTGCCTATTTGTTTGACCTGTTTTGACAGAAAAGTCTTGCAGAAAATTATACAACGGATTCGTGAAATTCAGTGCATTTTGATTCGTCTGTGAATTTTTGTTAGGTATCAACACTATTTTTATTTTCATTGGATGCTTAAATATTGGAGAGATATTGATTAACACACACGAGTGATTTATTGGGAGTTTACGAATCCATCGCGCTTTTACGAAAAAGAAAAATATTAATTTGTTGCTGTGGCACTCGTTTTGTCACTAAGATATTATAGTCATCGCGTCGTGAGTATTTCAAGATGAATTGCTAAAGTGTACAAGACTCCCTAAGAAAAGGTCACCGGCGTAGAGAACGAAGAAGAACCCTCATGGTAACTCATCACAAGAAAGGCAATGCAGCTTTTTAAAGTCTTTTTCAGTGTTCTTACGGTGCTGGTGTTACAAGTTTCGCGCGATCAGCTGCCTACATGAGTACTTTGATTGGGTATGAATCGCACTTTTTCATATTTCTATGCAGGTAATTCCGTATTTTGAATAAATCACTGGACACGATCGCTCGATGATGAATGTCAATTTTGTGCGAAAGTCAACGCGAGGGTTTCAAACTATTGTATCTGTGGAAATTAGCGTTCCCACATAAAGATTTGAGGTACAGAGCTAAAAATTAGGCAAGCCTTCCTGTTGTCCTAGATTTATTATGTTGTTACGGACCATCTTTTTTCGGTGTATTGCATTCCATTTTCCCTTCTCCTATTGCTTTATTTTTCAACTTTAATATTGTTTCATGAAATTTTTTTTCTTGCTATTTCTTGCGCATAGTGTGGGGGACACACCTTGTGTGTGTGTAGATTCTCAGTTCCCTTAATTCCATGCTAAATGGTGCATCCCTCCATCAAGAGATAACCAAGCGATGTCGTAACGTCAACTTTTTCTCACTCGTGATTCGTATTCTTTTGAAGGGAATCTGTAAACGCTTCGTTTCCTTTATTTTTGTTATTAAAAGTCCTTTGCGTTGCCTTGCTTCCTTGTATTTTTTTCGACTGATTGAGTTGCTTGTCCATGAAGCTCCAAGTGTCCCAATTTGAGAGAGATAACCTCGTCCGAGTCTCTATAGACTATCAAGGAGCCTTGGCTCTCCTATAAAGCTCTTTGGAGCTACAATATCAGCTAATTTTCCGTGTCGTAATCCATCGTAATCGGTCGCCAATTCAATTATTGTCCTCCTACCCCATAACACTTCGTCCTCATCCCGACCATCGCTTGCCAGCAGCAAGTGAACCCAACGAGACCGAGCGCCAGGCCGCTCAATGTCCAGAAGAGGAGGAGTAAAAGATTTTCTGAAGATGAAGTCTCTTTTGCGAATATCTAGTTTTACTGAGCATCGTTTCAACGTTGAATTTTTTTCCACTGATGTGCGAAAACGTATTTGTATTTTCTCAGGATCAAGATTATTTTTTACGAAAATCTAGTTTTACCAAGTTTCGTTTCAGCTTCGAATTTTGATATTTATTTTTCCACTGACGTTCCGAGACCTGTTTGTAGTTTAATTCCACAAGGATTTTAGGAAAGACTTCCATGAATTTATCCTGTAGAAGTGTTGAACCCTTTTTCATATTCTCATAATCACGTTCATTTCCATGGACTCCTGGGAGTTCACATACCGCGATGTGCTTCATCCTCCTAATTTTACCCCAGCTCTCAAATGTCCTAAGATATTAACGTACTTCTTCATCAAAGGTAGACTGAGGAGCCATTAGCTAGTCCGAAAGCGTTGCTGGCGGGCTTCATCCTTTCCAGAGCCCGACGAGCCTCTTGTTCCATAAATGATGCGAATCTTGAAGGTTGTTTGCCTCCCGTAGCGATTGTTTACTTCCCGTAGCGATTGTTTGTCTTTGTTCCACTACGAAGGTTCTTTTCATTACCGAAACGCCCCTTGTGTCAATGATGCTGTACTTTTGCTCGGTTTAGCTTGGATTCGCTTCAGTGTCCTCTTCTCTCTATTGCTACTTTGCGTTTGTACGGGTTGAGAAATTCTAGCTGTTTTTTACGCCATAGCCTCCAACGTTTATACGGGCTACATGATTCTTCCTCGTTTCTTTTGCGCCATAGCTTTGTGCTTTCTAACACGGTCTTAATGTGTGCTCTCATCAATCATGGCTTGTCTGAAACATTTTACAATTGTTTTTCTTCAAGTTCTCTTGTTGATCGGATCGGCGATCGTTTAGTTTGGAGTCGTGTGCTGTTTAACACAGACAAACCGTTATGTCTATGACTTAATTTTTCCTATTTTGAATGAAGTGGATTTGCAGTTGCTTCCAATCAGATGATTTGTTTAAAATTCATTTTCTAAATTTGTTTTGACTCGAAAATTTGAGTCGGGATGCTTATGAAAATCTTCAGATTAAGATGAATCTTTAAATGTAGAATGCGTTTTTGTCTTGCAAATAATAGTTTTTTTTGGGGGGGGTTTCTTGTTAGTGAATTTGTCAAATTAATCATGTATCCGACTGCTCATCCACGAATAGTGTGTAATTTGCTGACCTTATGCAGTTGCTGCTACTCCAGTCATTTTCATTTAAACTATAATTTGTCGTTCCGTAGCGTGCATTGTGTCGAGACCTACGAAACCGAATACTCAATTCATATGGCATTGCAATGCATTTTCGCGACAAGGGTGCGTTGACATCAACACTATGCATGGAATATTGGTGTAGCTTTGAACTACATGGAGTCTTCGTTCATGCAACTCCAGGAAATTTGTTTGTAGAAGCTTACGAGAAGTTGTCGAATGCATAACGAAGAGGAGTATGTGAAAATGAATAATGCACCATGGTAACCCCTCAGGGGGATACAACTATTGTATCTATGGGAATTAGCGCTCCCAGTGGGACTATGTGAGGGCCCGAGCTAAGGGTTAGGTAGGCTTCCTTTTTGTTGGAATAGAATAGGTTTTTGCTCTGTTACGGACCATCTTTTTTCGGTTCACTGCTGTCCTGTTTTTTCAACACCTACTACTTTCTTCTTGAACTTTGATCTTGTTTCATAAACTTCTTTCTCATCTTACTGTTTCTATGCCCTTTCTGCGTAGATTCCACGTTCCCTAAACTCCATACTAAATGGTGCCTTCCTTCTTCCTCTCTTTGGATCGCCTTTGTAGCGGATAGGGAGGCTTAAACTAACCAATAATCTAATCTAATCTGCACCATGGTAATAATGATTTTAGATGATTGTATCCTGGTGTTATAACTACTATCCATGTTACTGAATGTTTTATAAAATAGTCATTACTGCATTAAATAAATAACTCAGTTATTTACTGTATTTAAAACTCGTTTGTTTTAAAAACATCTCAAATTTAAAAAAATGCGTACTTTTTCCGATTTGTGTAAGTCAATGTACCTTAATCCTCGTTTCCTTGAACATTGCTTTGTTTCTTAATTTTAGAATATGTAGGTGAATAACTAGCCCATTAAATTTTTGATATACCATTGCATTGGAAGCCTTAATTACGTCGCCAAATTATGTACGCGTGGATGATGCAATAGTGGGCTGGCGGTGTGTTCCTGCGTCTAACGATGAAATAATGGAGTTCAATATTTAGTTCATGTAAACCATTATTTCCGTGAAGTTTACTTTAGTGCCATTATTTCAGAATGGATAAATTTCATGTGTCGTTCATGGTTTCTCCGAATGTTCATTAGATTACGTTGTCTAATGCCCTTAGTCTCTTTAGGACTCGCTTAATCTTTTTAATCTCCGGTTCGCTTCCGTTGGAGGTTTATGCCAATGCACAATATGCAGACGGTGCGTATCTCCATCGCTCGGTGCATTTTATCACACACCTCAAATAGCTCCAGCGTTTCATTTTGCTGAGACGAGTATCTTGTTGATGGGATAGGACATGTTGTTGGAAGGAACTCCGTGACTATGGCTTCCTTTTGACGTATTTTTATCGGCCGCAGACGGGCGGATGGATGCTGTTGGTCTTTGGCTCTCATGGTGATCTTTATTTCTGGCGAACAGCACCACAAACCTGGTCATTGTTAGATCCTTTGAGGTCGACCTTCTTTTCGGTGAGCCGGGGCGCCCGGAGGCGGCCTACTGCTCGTCCACTTGCAGGTGGTCTTGTTTGTTTTAGACGGGCGTGATTGTGGGGGAGAGGAAGAGGGAGTGGAGTGTTCGTTTGTGCTGAATTGGAGGGCTTATACTGAAGCATCGTATTCGTTTGCGCGAGATCGGCGTGCTTGTTGAGAAGCCGCGTATTTATGGGTGGGAGGTAGGCACACGTACATTGGAGTGTAGCTTTTGTTGGTGCCTGGTAGGCGTATTGTAGTGAAGCGTCGTGTTCGTTTGTGACTGGTAGGCGTGTTTGTACCGAAGAGTTGTGTTCGTTTTTGCCGAATAGGCGTATTTGTGCTGAAGAGTTGTTCGTTTTTGCCAGAGAGGCGTGTTTCGGTTGTGTGCTTGACTAGCTGCCAGAAACATGTTTGTGGTATGGTATTTATTAGTGCCAGAGAGGAATGTTTTAGTGAAGTACGTGTTAGTGCAAAAAAAGTATGCGTGAAGTGAATTGTGGCATTTCTTCGTGATGAAGAGATGTTATTATGAGAGGTGTTTGTCGGGCCAGATGAGAGTGTTTTGGCGAAGTGTCATGTTTTAAACGATGTGTCGTGTTGCTGACGTGTCGTGTTCCTGCCGAAGTGCGAGTTGCTCGAGCAGTGTTTTTGTTTGTTTGTTTGTTTCATAATCTTCTTTCCCAACTTACTGTTTCTATGCCCTTTCTGCGTAGATTCCGCGTTTCCTTAACTCCATACTAAATGGTGCCTTCCTCCTTCCTCTCTTTGGATCGCATTTGTTGCTGCGGGTAGGGAGGCTAAAACTAACGACTAAACTAAACTTCGATGCTGTGCCGTATTCGAACGGATGGAATGTTGAATGCTCGTCAGTGTGGCCTGGGTTGGAGAAGGTAAGGATAAGCGCTCCTCAGAAGCATTCCTTGCTACTCGCGATGGAATCAATAATACGAGCTGCGCGAAAATGGCGGTTAAGCTGTTTGACCTTGTTATCCTTCATCTGTTCGTCTTTCTTGCAAGGATGAATAGCTTCTAAAATATTACAACTCATAGAACTTGAATTCAGAAGGACTTCAATTGTTGTAGGTTTTAAATTAGAAGTTCTATCTTTATATAACTGTTCAAACGAATAATCGAAGTTTGGCGAGTTGAATGAATCGATAGGTTGTGTCGCTATTCGTCTTGTCAGCAGAACTTCCTCCTTCGTGTCCAGCAGTAATTAGTCGTCGCTGATAGCGGACCTGCCCAGACCTCGCCTTCGATTTCTCCACTGAGCATTTCTCACACACGCCGAGCTTCTCTTTCTCGCTCGCTTCGGCATGTTTTTGTGTGGAAAGCGAGATTTCTTTGTGTGCTCGCAGTTTTTTTGGTATGTTTAGAATCGCTGGCATTTATTTGTTTTTCATTTTTAATGCTGAAATGCGAAGGTTCCTTGATTTCTAGTGTTTTTTTTTGTGTTGTGTAAGGGGTTTGTTTATCGATGTACTGTTTTGGTTAGAAAGTACGCTCGCTGCACAGAGTATGTTCTGCCCACCAATGCAAAAATGCTGCGTCTTTCGTGTTCCTCATATCATGAGGACTTGCTCCGTTATTTTACCACTTTGAGAAACGTGCACTCTATGTCAGCATTAAGTCAACTTTATGACCCCAAATATTTACATACTTGCTTCATCTTTGAAAGTGGACCGTGTTATTGCAAGTGTTCATTTTCCGGCACAGTGCTCTCGGTGCACCAAATGCTCGCGTGCTCCGAACACCAACACAAGTGACCTCATTTCAGTGCAGGAATGCGACTAAGATAAGCAATGTCGTATCTAAATATTGCGATTCAGCAAATCGGACTCGAGAACAGATGCTCTTAATTAGCACGAGAAACTTCAGTCATCCTCTCACTTGTGCTCTGCAAACAATGAAGAATTGGTTCCAAAGAATGACCATCAATTACAGTTAAGCTGAATTATGAAATCGTGTTTGGAATTTCGTTGTTGATGGAACTGTTCCGGACTCATTGTTATGAACACTAGTTGTAGACGTTCTAAATGTGAGATTAGCTCATGAGCACTCGGGAGACAGTTTATTGTATTTTCTTTGATATTTTTAGCATTCATAATGTTTTATCTTCGACCGCTGCTGGTTCATTCCTTTATTATAATATATTTAAGCGAGGTTGTTCCTATGATATCTTTTAAGCTTGACTGAAACAGTCATTTTGTGATCGTGATGTCCTTTCATAAAAGTTATTCTACTTCTTTGCCATGGTTACTGCATCCCTCTCTCTTAAGTAGTCAAGAGTAGTAGCTTAGTTATTAATTTATCACACCTCTCATAGTCGTCATGGCTCATTGTGCTGTGGCGATCACTGTGGTTTTGTTGACTTTTGGGCGATACTTCGCAGCGTATTGGCGGGGTAAAATAGATGCCGTATTTAACTTTTCAATAGTTTGAAGGTCCCTTTCTCTATAGCTGGTACTTGGCAGCTTAGCAAGTACCTTCTGTGTGAGTGGTAGATACGCTTCATCATGGTAGTGGGTCCTCGCTTCGTAGGGAGACCCCCTCTAGTCGTAACCTCTACGAATCATTAATCACTTCCTCCCACCACTCATGACTTCGCAGTCAACACAGAGATCCCTGAGCGCTCGGCCGGTTTCTTCTTTGCGCTCATACCCCTCCGTTGGCATTTTCTTCTTGAACTAGCCTATTTTGTTATCCTTATCTGCACATAGAATCGATTTTTTTAAAACGCATCGTACACATCATGGGTTTCTACACTTGCAGAGTCGTGCAGGAATTTCTGCAGCACTTCAAAAGACCCTCAAGACTGTGGCAATGGCCCGTTTGGGGTACCATCTTTACGCAAATTTCGTTCGAATTTATAGTGATATCGGTGTGTCTATTTTGCGCTGAAGCTCGGGATGATCCATCTCTCCGGCCCAGGGTGGCCCGTATCGCGGCTCGTTCTGCGTGCTCTCGCTCCATACATTACGGCTGCCGGTGCTGCATTTCAACGATGGGGGCGAGCGAAACTTATGGGCTTACGGCGATATTCTTTTTCATAGCGGCGTCTTCTTCAGGCCTTCGTCGCCGTCGCACTGCCGAGGTCGAGCTTGTTTGGGGAAGTCTTGGAGTTTTGAGCGTCAATCTTTCTTGCATTCAGGAAACTTTTAAGTGTGGAGATATTCTCAGTTCTTTCATTTGAAGTTGCAACCTGTGGTAAGGAAAATTTGTGCGTTGGCTTGAGATTCAGGAACTGTTAATTTCATTGACTCTAACTCATATAGCAGTATGACTTTCTTTGCTGCTTATAACACTCGTACGCTGTTTCACTAAAGTATTTTTTCTGACGCGTTAGAAGCAATTCGTTTTAATGCAAAATATTTTAGATTATATACTTCGTTTCTCTTTACATAACGTAAGGACGTAGCTTAGAACCCTCCAATGCAGCCTGCGATACCGAATACGTTGCAGGGTTGAGACCACAAGTTTTCTACTGCCGAGAAAAGCAGTTTCATTTACCTCATTAGGTTTGACTGGAAATTAGAATGAAAGCACCAGAAAAATCGCTAAAAGATCAAATTTATTCATTACTGGCAGTGTCAAAATGCCCCACTCTCCAGTTGTATCCAAAGTATGGGGGTGCGCTGTAGTGCAGTGAGCCGTCTACAAAGACGTGCAGACAACAAGAATACTCTGTTTCTTTTTACATCACTCGCTTTCAAGTGTGCGAGGTTGTACTGTCAATACTTCATATGCACGGCAAGTCTTCCTTCATTGCTGCCTGTCTCTCGTAGCCCCACGTCTTGCACAGACGGAGGCCGGCGTTCGCTCCTCGCGCTAAGGAATCAAGAAACTCCGATATCGACCAGTTGGATGCTCCGGTCCCTAGACCGACTAAATACTCTATCTCGTCGTTCTTTTTTTGGTTCGCTAGCCGCGTGGGATACCGCATCAAGTCGGCTTCTCATACTGAGCGCTCTAATAGCTTTTCATAGCTTTGCTGTCTATTAGTTGCCAGGCAGTGTGGTTTTGTTGACTTTTGAGCGATACTTCGCAGGGTATTGGCGCAATGAAATAACTACCGTATTTTACCTTCGATTAGTTTGAAATTGCGTCAACTCGTTTTCGCTCGAAGAGTTAAAAGAGCAAGTTTTGTAAGCACGAAAGGTGATCAATCTGCTCATCCATCCTCTTCGTGTGTCAAGAAAAATGTGAGCATTCACTTCTCCGTAGTCGTGCGGACCACCAAAGCTTGCGGAAGCAGCTGCGTAATGTGTGTGTCAATTAAAAGTTCTGACCAAACATGTTTCAAAACACAGCCTCTTTTTCAAGTTTCTTAGCATCTACTTGAGGGATGTTGTGTTTCAAAGTTCACCTCTCTTTGAAATAGCCTTGAGATAAGTAGAGAGTGTCAAAATTATCGCAACTGAAGAAAAATATCAACATCTTCCTCAAGTACCACACGGTAGCGCATTTTTCAAGTGTCTAGCCACTCGAACGTTTTCACCTAAAGTTCATTTCACGAAAATCTCATCCATTTTTGAAATGTGTGCTCCAATGTCATCGTGTTGTCCTCTACCTCGCAATCAAAGCAGCACTCCCGTATAACAAGGACGTGCATTTGAATATGAGTTGTTCCGCTGAGTCCGTTGTTGATGTTGGACATAATCCTGCTGAGGTGGTCGCCGTGAAACCGCGATATCAACAAGAAATGCTAATGAGGTTAGAGGGGGACTGACTAGATAGCTGTCACTCCATCGCATGACATCATTCCTATCTCCGTCCCATGGCAGCTGTGAGGGACGTCGTGCCACTCCTCAACGCTGCTCTCTCCCTTCCTTCTGCTGGCTTCGTGTTCTGCAGTCTGCAGCTTAGAGTTGTGTGTTGCAGTTTGCAGCTTACATCGTGTCCTGCAGTTTGCAGCTTACATCGTGTCCTGCAGTCTGCAGCTTACATCGTGTCCTGCAGTCTGGAGCTTACATCGTGTCCTGCAGTCTGCAGCTTACATCGTGTTCTGCAGTCTGCAGCTTACATCGTGTCCTGCAGTCTGCAGCTTACATCGTGTCCTGCAGTCTGCAGCTTACATCGTGTCCTGCAGTCTGCAGCTTACATCGTGTCCTGCAGTCTGCAGCTTACATCGTGTCCTGCAGTCTTAAGCTTACATCGTGTCCTGCAGTCTGCGTGCTGCTTACTTTGTGTATTGCAGTCTGTGTGCAGCTTGGCGTTGTGTGTTGGTGCTGCTTCCTCATGGATTACAGTGCAGTCTTTGCAGTATACACCTTGTCCTGCAGTCTGTGTGCTCTTTACATTGTGTGTTACTATTCCCCTCAGGGGGATACAACTATTGTATCTATGGGAATTAGCACTCCCAGGGGGGCAATGTGAGGGCCCGAGCTAAAGGTTAGGTAGGCTTTCTTTTTGTTAAAATATCATAGGTTTTTGTTTTGTTACGGACCCACTTTTTTCGGTTCACTGCTGTCCTGTTTTTTCAACACCTATTACTTTCTTCTTCAACTTTGAGATCTTGTTTCATGAACTTCTTTCTCATCATACTGTTTCTAGGCCCTTTCTGCATATATTCCACGTTCCCTTAACTCCATACTAAATGATGCCTTCTTCCTTCCTCTCTTTGGATCTCATTTGCTGAGGATAGGGGGGCTTAAACTAACTAATAATCTAATCTGTGTGTTACTATCAGTGTGCTGCGTGCTGTTTATATTGCTGCTTATATTGCACACGATATTGCAATATCGTATGCTGCTTCTATTGCGTTTTGCTGTCTGTGTGCTGCGTGGCCGTGTTAGGCAGTCAGAATCCTCGTCAGTCCCGCACTCGAGCGTCCAATTGGCCGATCGTGTGAAGCCTCTAATATGTCTAGCATTTAATTTTTTGGAAACCGGAAACCGCTCCTTGAATTTGGTTGTGTAAGTTAACAGCAAAAACGTTCGTTAATTAGTCTTGCCCCTCCGGGTTGATACATGTATTGTATCAATGGGAATTAGCGCTCCCAGGGGGACAATGTGAGGGCCCGAGGTAATGGTTAGGTAGGCTTTCCTTTTGTTAAAATAACATAAGTTTTTGTTTTGTTATGGACCAACTTTATTTCGGTTCACTGCTGTCCTGTTTTTTCAACACCTACAACTTTCTCCTTCAACTTTGATCTTGTTTCATGAACTTCTTTCGCATCTTACTGTTTCTATGCCCTTTCTGCATAGATTCCACGTTCCCTTAACTCCATACTAAATGGTGCCTTCTTCCTTCCTCTCTTTGGATCTCATTTGTTCAGGATAGGGAGGCTTAAACTAACTAATAATTTAATCTAATTAATTTGTCTTGTTGTTTTAATAATTACTGAAGTGTTGGTGATCAGTGAAATGAGAGGTACATAGAAATTATTCATGAAGGACTCGTAACAGCGCGGAGGCATCTTTGATTATCATTTTCACTTAGAACTTGCAAACATACGACCATGGTTGCAGATGGGGAGGAAGATGAGGTTGGGGAGGGGGAGGTGGGGTGGGGGGAGGCATGGTCCATGCACCTCTAGTCCCCTAATTGAAGCTCCCCCTCCCCCTACAACCACCCCACATTTCCCTCCCCCAAACCCGTACAACACCCCCACCCCACCCCCGCCGTCGGCGGCCGCTCGTGGGCCGGCGTACCGTCAAGGTCACACACTCGCGCGACACACTTCTCTAGAACACTGCCTCTTTTTTCATTGTTCTTTTTGAGCTGACTTTTTCGAGATTACCTGTCGGCGCGCCTGGCTGCACCTTGTTCTTGAGCGTGTGCGTGCCGCGGTCGCTGTGCTAGTGTGCGTGCTGTGGTCGCTGTGCTTGTACGTTGCCTGCCGTGTGTGTGCGTACTGGCGCTCGTTGCCTGCCGTGTGCGCGCTGATGCTCATTGCTTGCCGTGCAGAAAATTCACGTTACCTGCCGTGTGTAAATGCGCGCTGACGCACGTTACCTGCCGTGTGTGCGCCAGCGAGAGTGAAGGCCCGACAGCGGTGGTCACGCTCGCGAATTTTGCGGTGTGACCTCCGCGGCATGAGCGAGCGCGCCCGCTCATGACCTGTGCAGCAGCAGCAGCGGCAGCAGGAGCAACTGCTGCTGTTGTTGCTGCACCTGCAGCGTGCTAGCTAAATGTCACGGGCATTTCATCATGAGCTAAACGAAATTAAGTTCATTCTTGCTCTTAGATCGCTCTTGTTCTTTGGATTCCTCATTGTGAAAGCCAGGCAGACTCGTGTGCCTGTTTTGATGCGTGGAAATATCACTCGTTGAGCGCATTTTAGGTTTCACCGTAAGTTTTGAATTTTTTGGTTTTAAATCTGTTTGGTTATAGGTTTCACCGCTGTTCTTGCCGAAGGAATGGGCTTCGGTAATAACCGGTATTGGCCATTTTATGTGGTAGTATTTGCCAGTTTTATGGATCGTATTTGCGATATTTATTTCGGCCTTGAATTTTGTATCCATGCATTAATGGGTTTTTTATCGGTAACATGACTGGGCTTTATGAAATTTTCAACTGAGGTTATAAATTTTGTATGCGCTCATATTGGCCTTCAGCGTCGTTTGAATTGTTCGTTAATTTTTGACTCGAAAGAGAAAAGAAATCGTTAAGACGTATCTGAAGAGTGCGAAGTTGCAGGTGATCAGTTCACGAAGTTTGTAGTCATGTTTCTTTTCATTGGCTGAAACGTAGTATAGTTAAGAATTGAAAATGAAGTAGGTAAATTTACAGGCAGGTGAAACCACTGAATTCATCATCTGACGAAACCTTGGATATTTATGACCAAGTAACGTCTTGCAAATTTATTGGCAGATTTAAGAAACCTTGGATGACTATGCGCAGCTAAAACCCGACAGCGTTTCTGAGCAAATGAAGAGTCTTTTACGCTCAGTGTGAGAGGCATAACTAGCATGGACGTCATTTACAAGACTCGGCATTACATAGAGGCGCGAACAAGGTTCAGGGGGATACAACTATTGTTTTTATGGGAATTAGCGCTTCCAGGGGAATAATGTGTGAGGACCCGAGCTGAGAGTTGGGTAGGCCTTCTTTTTGTTGCAATAAAAATGTTTTTTTGTTAGGTTAAGGACCACCTTTTTTCGGTTCACTGCTGTTCTGTTTTTCAGCACCTACTACTTTCTTCAACTTTTATCTTGTTTCATGAACTTCTTTCTCAGCTTACTGTTTCTATGCGTCTTTTGCCTAGATTCTGCGTTCCTCAACTCCATACTAAATCGTGCCTTCCTCTGTTCGAAACGTCCTTTTTTAGGGGTTAGGGATGCTTAAACTAAAATATAATCTAATCTTGATGCGCGAAGCTTCTATTGCGTGCTTTGCTTACTGCCGAAGCTTCCATAGCGGCAGAATGAAAAAAACCTTGTATGTTTACACGCAGTTAAAACCCGACTGCATTTCTGAGAAAAATGACGAATCTTTTACTCACAGTGCGAGAGGCGTATGTAGCGAGGACGTCATTCACGAGACTCAGCATTGCAATGAAGTGCGAAGCTTCCATGGCGTGCAGCCGTTGCCTGCTCGGACCTCCTGTCTTCATTTGCGGTCCTCTCAATGCCTGCGCGAAATGCTCCTTGTACGAACCGCCCGTCAAATTTCTTGGTCTTCTTAGGTTTCCGACTTGGAAGTCGCTGTAAACTCGCAAGTAACTTGAATTTGCGCCAATTGTGTTGAATGCTTTCGCTCTTCGAAATCAAGTTCAACTTCGCTCACGTTATAACAACTCGCAAGTAACTTGAATTTAATTCTGAATATGAGCCAATTGTGTTCGATGATTTCGCTCTTCGAAATCAAGTTCGACTTCGCTTACGTTGTAGCTACGCCTGTTGTAAGGTTCCTGAACTGGTTTGTATGAGATGAGAGAAGAATTTTACCAGATATCGCCATCATTTTTTTGATGTGCTGTACTTTTATGTTTCGACATTCATCTAGCGGGATGTATGAGCTATCACAGAGAATCGTGTTACCTCTCAAAAATAAATTCAAGTTGTTTTCCAGCAGTAAGTGAACTTGATACTGAAGTTTTTCACCAATACCTACGGTTATCTAGATGTGGAAGATAAAATTTTTGTTCGAGAATATGGTTTGACAATTATTTTTCACTTCTTCATCACCATTGGGATCGAATACTAAGAGGGTTACTACTGTTCCTCACGTGTCGTCACCGTTGGTTTGAAATACTCAGCTATTTCTGATCTTCCTCACATGGTGGTTGTTATGTTCAATTCATCACTTACCAAGAATCGTCTCTAGGGTTACACGGATATTATTAAGGTTCTATGCGTGAATTACGCACTCACTCTTTTCTGTTAGTCTTCGATATCTGGTGTCGATGCAAAATTAGACAATTTACATTCTGCCGTCCCTTCCTCCAACACACGGAGCACCCTCAGCTCTAGATCAGAGGTTCTTGACCTTCTTGGAAGTACTGAAACACACAAGTTCCATACATACATTCAGCGAACCCTTCGTAGTTTGAAATATGGAAAGTGTATTTTTTCTTCAAGTTCAAAACATATGTATATAACTTTATACTGTATTAGTGCACGAACTGTACCATGCCGAACCCAGGGGTTCGATCGAGCCTAGGTTAGTTAAGAACCACCGCTATAAATGAAGGCACACACGACGACGAGCAGGCCGAGTTATAACACTTCTCTTAAAATTTTCAATTTCTAATTTGATCTTTTCAGTCGGTGTACGATGGCGGTGCCGTCCAGCCATTGCTCTGGCAAATTTCTTATGCATACGCTAAGTTGGGGCTTCTACAGGCGATTGATTTATTTTTATCGCACGCTGTTCGAGTGTTTGTTAGTCCACTATATATTGCGGTGGTTGTCAATAGAGTATCCATACCGATAAGGATACCTAGAATGTTTATGAATGTTTAGAAGTAACTGTTCGTGCATATTTTCAAAGTTCAAGGTTTTTGTTCCGTCGTTCGTTTTACAATTTTTTCTCAATGATGTACTTTGTTGCGATCATACGCAGCTGTGGTCGAACTTAAAATTGAGTATAATTTGTATGCAGGCTAACTACTAATGTCATGTAGCTGAGAATCACTTTCCCACGTTACCTCGTTACGTTAAAAGCGAATGAGTCATTGTGGTCACACTCAGTTAGACATGCCTGCCTGCTCTCAGAAGTTGCTCCTGCACGTTGTAGTGAAGCTTTTATCCAGGTAAGATGCCTAATGTGAAGATATGTTACAGAATTTTCCCCTTGATGCACTTATTTATATATTCATTCTCTTAATATTCCATTTGTGTGAAATTTTGAAGCTGGCATTTTTCTCAGAAAGAGAATCAAATACTATAAAATGAGGATCCTTGCACTCCGAGTCTGACGACTGAACTCTCTTCAGAAAAGGCATTAAAGTTGGAATGAGTGTTACAGGATTACGCTTTAGAGCAAAAAATCTAACTCTTCACGTTCATCTGCCGAAATCTTCGCTTCGAAGCGACGAAACGGTGCCTGGTGACCCAGACGCTGTGTAGCACATGTGAGGCTGGGTGCCTTGTGTTGGGCGTTTTGTTAACTCAGCAGCAGGTGTTGTGCTGCGGTAACTGCTGCTGAACCTGTAGATGCGTCAGTGGGTGCCCTGAATGATGCGTCAGTTGGTGCTCTGGAAGATGCGTCAGTTGGTATAGATACATCAGAAATGAATTGGAAGGTGCACCAGCAGATGCACCAGCAGACGCACCAGCAGACGCACCAGCAGACGCGCCAGCAGACGCACCAGCAGACGCACCAGCAGACGCACCAGCAGACGCACCAGCAGACGCACCATATGCCAGCGGTGCTACACAGGAGAGAATGCACTAGTCGGGCAAGCAGAGATTTTTTTCTTGAAACGGAGCTGCTGGCCGTGACCTGGTGCCGTTCCTTGGCCGTTCGCTTCCCAATAACGCCGTTCTTTCTCCCTTCATTTGCCTGTAGTGAAGCTTGTTGTTTGGCCCGCAGCTCTTCTCTGGGCACTTGATGTGGATTTAGATTTCTTGTGTCATGTGCCTTTCATGAAAGGTACCCGACTTTGCTTGATTTATGCGTGGTGATCCTGTGTGGCTTAATTCTGTTCGGTGATGCGTTAACACAGAGAGGTATGAGCTGAATGTGAAACGGCTTTGTTGGGATTTTTTTCGTTATTTGATGGCTGGTTATTTGCCAGCTGTACCGTTTTTATTGATTTTATCATGCGTGCTCGTGAACATGTCGTTCATTCTGAAGTTTATTTTGATGCATTTGTTTAGGCTGATAATTAGGCGCTAAAATTAGGCTCAAAAAGTCCGCAATCGCAAATGTGGGACGTGATGACACGAGTTCCGTTACGCGGCACGCAAAAAAGTTTATGGTCAATCGCACTTGTGTTGTCAGATGTTTGAGTTGTTGTTTGTTCGCCTTTTTCTCCAATTGTTCACTTTCTCTTTAGCCAATTTATCTTTTTTTAAACTTTCGTCACGTGATGACGCCGGCAAGTGGATATACTGCGTTTTTATGCGAGTGTGGATATTTTATTAGCTATTTTAAATATCGAAAGCTTAGCAGAAACTCACATCGAACATCAGTATGAGTTTGATTTGCGTCAGTACAATTCACGAATGACCGCATTGGCTCTCATCGTAAGTGTTGTCTTGCCCCAGGGCGGTTCAGTGAAGGGGATTGTACTCCAGGAGAGATTTATGTAATACGTTTGCTGCGGTCTCTTGTTAAGTAAGGTTGTGAGTAGTAGAGTTTAAAAAACGACTTTACTGCTCGAAAAAAACGATTCATTTTTTAAGAGGTGTAAAAATGTAATTGCATGATGATATTTTACCACTTGTGGTTAAATCTCTTCTAAAAAAGGTGTTGAAATAATTGAAATGTTGTTCATTCACACCGATACGTAAATGAGCAATTTACCTAGTGGTATTCTCATGCCCTAATAGGCAGTTAAGCGTTTTCACGGTTTTTACGGTTGGTTTGGTTAGGTTGTAAGTAGCAGAATTGGGATATTGACTTTACTGATCAAATACATTGCCATCCATCTTAAGAAATAAAACAAATGTAATTGCACGATAACATGTTACTTCATTTGATAACATTCATTTTTTAAAAAGTAGCGAAATATGATGTGCGATTCATTTATATTGATACGTGCATGAGCAATTTACCTTGTGGCACAATATGTCCCAATACGCAGTCAACGTGTTAAGGTAGTAATTTTAGTATTTGCAACTCCTTAGCAGAAAATTGGCAATTCATGTTTTGGAAACCTGTTGTCGGTTTAGTTATGTTGTTTAGCAGGATTTGCGTGCGCAATTAGCGGTTATTTCTTTCGTAGGTTAGGCGGGTGAACTTAGTTACACAATTCATAGAAGAATGTCTTAGGAAGTTGAGTCTGCTCTGTCAAACACTGTTTGCCTTTTTGAGACCATCTTATGTCCGTGTTGAATTACTTCATGTAGAGACTGATGATTTTAATGTAGTCCGTGATTCCGATTACAATGCAACAATTTTAAATGTGTTCGATCAGTTTCCAATATCTTTATCTTCTTTCATGAATCAACTTTTTTCAAAGACAAAGAAAATTTGACCTTTTTGGGTGTTAATTCAATGGCTCAATTGCTCTAAAATACGTTGTTTCCAGAATTTGATGATTTTAATATTTCTAAATGGGAGTTTTCAAGTTTCATTTTCCTAACAAAGACTAGCGATGGGAATGAATGTCCATTGTTTCTTGGGCTCGCTTCGGACGCGACCATTCTGCAAGAAGCGCATTATGACTGGGATCAAGGGATTGTGTTCCATTGGAAATCATTGGCAGCTATCGAAGTTCAGGAGCATCCTAGGCTGTGTTGAAGTGTTCTGTCCTGCCACTTGACGGGCATTAGGTGCTCCTCCTATCGGTTTTCGGTGATGCAACAAGCCTCTACGATTTAAACCCTTACGATTGTACGAACATCACGTTCTCGGTCTTCATCCGCTTTGGTTGACTCTGTTTGCTCCGCTACTAATCTGCCAAGTCGCTCGTTCTTGCTCTCTGCGGTGCGCTTAAGCTTGATAAATGTTATGGGGCGCAAGTAGAGTCGACTTTGGTGCTTATTTGCTGCTTAGCTTCTTCCCTGCTGTCGCTAGGAAGCTTTTCTTGGGCTTGATGAGCTCCCCGACCTCCGACGCGGTCTGAAGGTGCGCGCTAACAGAATCAAATTTTTGTTTTGCTTTCTCTAGTTCCATGTTATCTGATTCTAACTGAACGTGGGTGAGGCTTAAACTTTAGTTTTTTTTCATGTTATTTGACGTTCCGTTTTGGTATTTTCAAAGAACCTAAACTTGGGTGAAGCTTCAATTTTAGTTTTTATGTTGTTTGACGTTCCCGTTTAGTATTTTCAATGAACCTAAACTGGGCTGAAGCTTGAATTTTAGTTTTCATGTTGTTTGACGTTCCCGTTTAGTATTTTCAATGATTGAATGACAATGCGACGGTAAGGTATCAAGCATATTCACGTTGCTTTGCATTCAACGTAATGTTATTCAATTGTGGGTTCGGGTTGTTTTGTGTTTTAGTTTGAATTATTTTGAGTTATTTTATGTTACCTTTTTGTTACTAATTGCTCTGCGTAACTTCGTTTTATTTTTATTCTGTGACTGATCTATTGACACATTGCTTATGCCTGGTGACGTGTCAGAGCACGACGCGCATTGTGCGGTGCCTGTGACCTCTTTATGTCCCGTGATAAGCACCGACACAAGCTGCCTTTGCTTTCTAGCTGGTCTCGCACTAGCGACTGCTCTTGAGCTTTTCCTTGTTCGTAGGAATTAATCATTTGACTGCGACGTTTGTTCGTGTGAATTAACACTGACTGCGACGTGAGCCATATTTGATCCTTGAGGGAGTTTTCATTATGCTGCTGACCAACCAGTAGTCACTAACTCAATTTTTGAAAATACTCGATCTAAACTAAACGAAAACTGGATCCTGTTAAGGTTTGGTATTTGCAACATCGCATCCTACATCTGGCTTTCAATATAAATTGAAGATTGAACTTCAGTTCAATCTGCCTCAGTTCAAGTGTTAAGGGCATAATGGCAGGAACATTTGCATGCAACTTTGAGTTCATTGTCTAGTTGGCCACTCACAGAAAAGTCTTTGAGTGACTATTTTTGATGTTCGTTTTGAATCGTTTCCCACTTCATCAATAATTATTCTATTTATTTTGCCTGTGATTGAGTTATCCATCCATCTTCTGTTACATGGCGGTGTAGCGATTGTGTGGCAGTTCTAAGTGTTTCTATCGGACTTGAGAAAGTGGTTAGCGTTCAGTGCTTCTTGCAAATGTCAAGCGAGAAGGTGTCGAATTAACCTTTTGGCAAAATTTTTGCGACCTGATTCGAGAGTTATGCATGTTGACTGCTTCTCCGTGTAAAGAAAAACAAGACGAGTTGTGCGAGTGATAGTCGCTTTATAAATCCGGAGGTGTGTTGGTGGTGGAGGCTTAAGGAACTCAAGTTCTGGTGCTAGGGTGGTGCTGGTGCGGTCGTTTCATCATGACGGAGGTGAGGCTATTTCTGGCCGTTTGTTTAGACTGCTAGCAGGCGCACCAATGCTGCTGCGGCTGTTGCTGGTGATGTTGCTGCTGGTGTTGCTGTTGTTACTGCTGGTGTTACTGTTGATGTTGTTGCTGCTGCTGTTACCTGTTGCTGCGTATTTTGAGACACCCAAAAAAGCAGTTTCCTGCCCTTAAGCCTGCCTCGTGCGCCACTTTGTTGTCTTCTGTATCGGTCTGCTGCTGGTGCTGTTGTTGTTGTTGTTGCTTCTGCTGCTGCGTTCCTCCGACACCTCCGTCATGTTTGTTTACGCATCACTACCACCATCGCCTCTCCATACTGCCAAGCAAGAATGTGGGGCTAAATGTCGGACAAAAATATTGACGATTGGTTTCATCCATTCTGACAAACACCATGCGTAACTAAACGATTAAGTTTTGTGCCACTTTTTCTGTTTGCTGGTAATGTATTTGCGGCACCAAAACTGCAGTTGCAACTGCAGTTTTAGGAGATGCAGTTTTAAGTTCAGAATTTTACGCATTGAATGGTTATCATTCCTATAACTATTGCTTTCCATTGTATTCGATGTGCAATGACCATCGACCCTCGATGCTTTAAGCTTAAAATAGATTAGCTGCTGTTTCAGCGAAACTATTTCATCTTTCTGAAGTATCCAAAGTTAAAGTGAATATTTCGATATATCTAAAATTTACGTGAATATTTCGATTAACCAAGTTTCACGAGTCAGCGCAGCAAGATATAATTTGCCATAGGACAAGTGCGCACATGCCTCCACAGTTACAGATGGGCTCTCTGTGATGCAGCGAAACGTTGCAATAGACAAGAGCGCTGCCGGCCCGACGTCAGTGCTAGGAGTAGGCCGGTCTCTCTAATTCCGCCTGTCCGTCATAAAGCTGATTAGCGCAACTCTAATTACAATAGCAGAAGCCCTAATCGAACGTAATGCACGGCTTTACAGTCTTCAGCTTCCCTGGATGCTTTTTGTGTCACACGAATGCGACTCAGGTCGTTGCTGGCAGAGTGGAGGACTCGGGCGTGAGAAATAACGAATGTTTGTGTGGTCATCGACATCAAACTTTCTGAGAATTGATGTCGAGTGTCCTCCGGTGCTTGGCCTTCTATAAAGTGAGAGTGAGGCATTACAAATTACTGCTCGCTAATACTGCATCGCGCTCAATGATGAACGGCACTTTCACATTGGTCGCAAGGCTGCCATTCTCAGATCGAATGGCATTTCACGGACGCTTATTACATGCACGCTGCGTTGTAGGACGTGTGAATTTTTTTGTCCTCTACGTGTGCTGTTAATAACATGTTGCTCACTTGTTTTCGACTTTTTTGTGAATCCGTTTTCAGTCCGTTTAATCGATAGACACAGAAACAATTGCGGACCGAAGCCGGGTCTCCATTCACTGCTTTGTTCTTGCTATGTTTAAATGATTATTTTGGCCGGGACTCGCGTATTGGAAATTGAATTTTCGTTATGAAAATTTAACGTCAGAATAAGAGTGCATTTTGAAGCCATTCGAAGGAAAGGAAATTAGGAATATAGTGTAGCGTTAGTTTGAGACGCATGCATTCGTTCTTGAATTTTTAGTATCCGAAATAACTATTATTATTATTAAATTTAAGATCGAAAAATAGTTAGCTGGCTCCTCTTATGGGGATACAACTATTTTATCAATGGGAATTAGCGCTCCCAGGGGGATTATGTGAGGTCCAGAGCTGAAGGTTAGGTAGGCCTTCTTTTTGTTCAAATAGAAAAATATTTTTTGCTTCGTTACTGACCATCTCTTTTCGGTTCGCTGCTGTTCTGTTTTTCAATACCTTTCCTTCTTTCTCAACTTTCTGTTTCTAAATACCTGTGCAAATATTCCACGTTCCCATAACTTCATCCTAAATGATGCTTTTATTTTTTCTCTCTTTAGAACGCTTTTGTTGAGGTTAGGGAGACTTAAACTAATAACTAATCTAATCTCCGGCACAGAATTTGAACTTACCATCGAGTAATTGGTTAAGTCAATGGTTGGAATCTCGTGGTAATTTGTTCTTTGAAATTCTGCCGAAAATCAACTGGTTTATTTATTGCTCGCCCTACAAGGTTGCAAAATTTGCATTAAAATTATTTGTGGGTTGGCTGGTAATGCGTTGATGAGTATGGTTTATATTTTGTACACTATTAAAGGAATTCAATAGAAACTAAGCAGCGTGATTAACAAACCAAGAGACCCACAAACTTTGCAAGTTCAGGTGTGTTATTGTCGTGTCCGCGTCCAGTGCGTTTTGCAATCCACGTCGAATTTGCGAAGAACGTGAGAATCGATCGCAATGTGCACGAGCAGCAGATCGCGGCGCACAGAAATATCGGGCAAAAATCGCACGATGCCACCACGTCTTTCATATTGCCCAATATATAATTCCATGGGAGCACAAACCCGTTTTCCGTGAGATGTCGATGACCTCCGGCGTTGCGTGCTACCGCTCGCTCATGGTCGCGATGCCCTTCTTTCACCTGCAGACTCATGCCGATGTTATCAGATGGCTTTTCTTCTGAGTTCTCGACTTACTGCATAAAATCTCTCTGGTTTTCACTCGACGCGTGACGTCTGAAATGAAGTTCTGCTGGGGCGTGTTAATTAAAAGTCTATTTATTGAAGCTGCTTGTCTGGCGTTGGCCTGTGGGGCTGTAATTTATGAAGCCGCGAAGCCCTCATATTCTGGTGCACCTGCCTCGTCCCCTCCCGTG
>JACJUY010002205.1:0-70803 GCA_014220935.1 Platorchestia sp. MABIK
TATAAGTGGAGCTCCATATAAGATGGTGACTAACTCGAGGGCTGACTCTGAAGCCTCGAACTTACAACTCGATTTGCACGTGCCGCGCGTGTGTGGGTGGCAAGCGACGTGAGCACGGAACTAAGTGCGTTTTGGCTCTCGCCGTCTGCTCTCCGATTGGTGCAACTTGCTGGGGCTTGGGATTTATTCTTGCGCAGATCTATTTCTTCATCGTCGCTTGGTGTCCTCGTCTTAAATCATTTGGTAAAATCGAAGATTTCAGCTGGTGTTGAGGACTAACTGTGTACCTGTGTCGGCAGCATGGCCAAGACGCGAGTTGTGCTGCGCAGCGCTGCAGTAATCGCTATGCCTGGAACAGGGTGGTCAACGCTGGTGCCTAAGAATTGCGCTTCTTGCGACTTACGGGACGTGATCCCGAGTATCTTGATTATGTGTTAAAACAGGTTTAATCTGATGTAGGTTGTCAGGTTCCAAAGCCCTTACTATCATAATGTTTTGGAGAAACATGTGATGAATTGTGGTTCAAGGAGGTGTCCTCAGTAATCTATACTAATGATGGTTTCAGTAGTTTAAATGGTCCCAACAAAAGCCGATACAAATATTTCTCACCAAAGATACCTGTTTTATTAAAAGGTGGTTGAAATGAAGTCAAATGCAGTGTCTCGTGATGTAAATTTCTTTGTAAAAATAGGTTGTAGTGTTGCTGCTCATAACTTTAAGGTTTTCATTTTCCCGGGGAGCTGTGAGGTCTTTATACATTAGCATCATAGTTGTTAATGCCAAGATGCGTGTTCTTTTCTGGTAAAGTAATCCTTATTTTTGACATTTCTACAAGCTCCGTGTATCGATTGGGATGACGGATTATCAACTGATAGTCCAACGGCCACAAGCTTAGCGCCTGGTTTGAATAAAGTACTCTAAGAGATACTGTTAGATTACCTCAGCCATAGATAGGCTTTCAGGACTTCTATCTTTCGTGCCCCCTTTTATGCTTTGTTTTCATGCGTGCTTTGCCGTCTCTTTTATCTTTTCTTCCTCTCCCTTCCTAACTTGCTGTTTAAATGTGCATTGAATTCAGTGTGGGAATACGCTGTAGATTTCACGTTTTCTGCAACCCAATCGAAATGATCCCTTCGCTTTTTTGAGATCGTTTTAGTGGTAACTAGGGAGCCTTAATTAAACTAATGCAATTAAACAAAACTGATATGATTCATAGATTTTGCAGTGCGTACGTTTACTATCATTCGTGTAGGCCTCGATATATTTTAGTGCCCTAGCATAGAACGACAAAAATAGGGACGGTTGCCGAGTGGTGAGTGGGAAGGAACCAGAGAGAACGACTGCCATCCCGGGGTTCGTTCCTGGGTGCGGTGATCACAATGGGCTATTGTTTTCCATATGAGCCGGTGTACTCACTTTTGCTCTTGCTTGATAACGCACGAGTCGTTTCCGCAGTCGGTCCTTCAATGCAGCGCTGGCGTAACGACGCAAAACTTCTGTCTCGAATCTGTAATCCAATGGTAAATCAAAACTGAATGTTATAACTGGCAATGTAAATAAATATTCCTTCCTATTTTACTATCATTTAACTCCTCAGGGAGATACAACTGTTGTATCTATGGGAATTAGCGCTCCCAGGGGGACTATATGAGGACCCGAGCTAAAGGTTAGGTAAGCTTCCTTTTTCTTGAAATAGAATAGGTTTTTGTTTTGTTATGGACCATCTTTTTTCGGTTCACTGCTGTCCTGTTTTTCAGCACCTACTTCTTTCTTCTTCAAATTTTTCTTGTTTCATGAACTTCTTTCTTAGCTTACTGTTTCTGTGCACCTTGTGCATAGATTCCGCGTTCCCTCAACTCCATACTAAATGGTGCCTTCCTCCTTCCTCTCTTGGAACATCTTTGTCGTGGTTAAGGGTGGCTAACTTTATCATATAATTATATATAATAATACTATCATTTAATGTCTTTGCGGCTCAGGTTTATCCATGATTTGCGGCGTATCCACGGTTAAAAAGATTCCTGAGCTACGCTTAGGGGGTATTATGCTGATGTTTGTCTTCTCGGGAGGAAACAATTATTATATTGAATATTAGCCCTCCCAAGGTGAAGATGGAGGTCCATAACTGTGGGTTAGATAGACCTTGCTTTTGTCGAAATATAATTTTTTTGTTTTGTTCCGGACCATCTTTTTCTGGTTCACTACTGTCCATTTTTCGTCGGCTAATCCTTAATTGTTCTCAAATTCTATGAGACACCGTGTTTTATTAACTTTTTCTAATATTGCTGTTTCTATCACAGGGTGTGGGGACATACCATAAGCAGAGATTCCCTGTTCCTCTATGTCATACTAAATGAAGGATTCTTCTCTTTCTGTGTTGTTGTGGGTAGGGAGGCTGGAATTAACTTATCTAAACGAATGTTCCTATTACGGTTCAGATGACTCCGTCACATTGCTCTGTAGCGGTAGGCATCAGTTAGCAGCGCCTGTCTGTCTACCTAAGTTAAATATTATTAGTGATGAGTCTTGAAATCGAATCAAGGGGGTTTCTCTTTGATGTGAACATCGAGTAATACTTGAAATGCTTACATTCAACGTTCTAGTATGACTTTCATTCCATTCATTCCTACGTTCTATTATGACTTTCATGCCTTCATTAAGTTGGATGCCTCACTTCTGTTCTCTGTTGATGTTGGTCATAGATGTTGTGTGTTCGAGAGCGATACGCATTAGAGTTCGCATACACGAAGGAAGATCAAGCGATTGAGTCTTGCGAGTCGATGTCAAGGACGAGAAGTAATGTCTTCATTATTGTGATCTTCGCAACCAGGGACGCACACACGGCAGCTGCAGTTCTTTCAAGTTGGCTTCTACTCTGAACTTAGCCAAAAAAAGTCTTCTTTCTTAAACTTTATATTCATTTGTGCAATGTTTATTTTAGATGTATTAGTTAATGCCCTTGGCTTATGGAATAGTTCAATTTTGTTTACTCCATTTGTAATTTATCGATATTGCATTGCAAGAGTAATAATTATGCATACCACTATGATCCTTTGTTATGTTTACCTTTTCTTTGCGATTTGGTGTAAAAGTTGACCGAAAATCGTCTGATTATGACTATTTTTGGTATGGAAATTGTAGTATAGTTTGATCTCTAACATATAAAATGCTGCTTGATTGGGATGCAAGAGCGGTGAGCGCGGCGACAAGTCGTAGAGATGGTGTAGTGTGTGGCCACACAACAAGGGTGGACATCCTCTCAGCTGTGCGCGGCATGGAGGCCTCCGCTGCACGTGCTGTTGCCGCACGGGATGCGCTCGTTGAGCGTGTCCGCCTGTACTCTGGTCTCGCTCAGAGAGCAGGTGTGCCGCGTGCGGTTATGCCATCTCTATCATGGCTTTCGTGTGCTCGGTTTTTGAGCTTTCGTGATAAGAATTATTACTGTAAATTTTAGGTGTAGTTAATTTTTTTGATTAGGAGAACCTTATTTTGTGTTCCGTTTCTCTAGGAAATTAGTTTTTCACCTACTCAAGATTTTTCTGGATTTGTCGAAGATGTATTCAAGCAGTATTTTGTCGTATGGTACTCTTTACTTTTTTGAGATTTTCCTAATCTGCAAGTACCTGTACACTTTTTCGTGTACAATTCCCGTTTTACTATCGCGAAAGCAAAAAAGTTTTTGGCATTCAAGAGCGAGCAATTTGAGAAGTGCAGATTTTTCATGATTTGACTTGATCAGAAGTCGTGGGAACCGAGCATGAAATTACTTGTTGCAACTTGGTAGAACTTTGAAACAATGCAATGTACGAATTTTTCCCACAAAGAAATTGTGATCGTGATACTCCAGACCTTCATAACTGCATTTCCCGGCCGGCTGCAGAATCTTCAGCTCGACCGTTGCCGCAAGTTCTGAGCGTTATCTTATCGTGGAGATGGTGGCGCGATCTCATGTACTTGTCCTGAGTCTCATAAACTCTTGCCTATGATTGTTCCTTACGAGTTAATCACCAATTATGCTCTAAGTCTCTGTGGCAATTGGCTCTGCAGCAGATCTATTTTTTCTAGGAAAAAGTCGACGATTTGATAAATTTATTCAAGTCTTTAAAAACACTTCTGCAAGAGTTTCTTACTTAGCTTGTAGTGGGGGGACGGTGTAGCTCAACTGTCTGCTCATGTACTCATTAATGGTCAGCATTTATTCTGCGTGATGCGCGTGGCTTCAATATTTTGAACGTGATGCTTTTCTGTGCATCCTTCACGTATGTGAGATCTCATCTCGTCCCTAGTGCATGTCCTGGATTTAATGAATTCCTTCATTAACGATTCATGTTAGCCGACTTCTTTGCCACTTAAACTCCAAGATATAAGAAACCTGTGAGGATCGCAGTGCCAAATACGTGACGTTTTTGATATCGTTGCAATAATTTGGTCAGTGATAATAATTTAAGATTTTTACATGTGTTTATGGGCGGACAGATGTCATTTTTCACTAATATAAATTGCACGCATGGTACTTCTGAAGTTTTGCGATTGTATTTCATTGAATTTATCACATTTTCGTGCACGGTATCATCATTTTGGGGGCGTTATGAGCCGGACAGTTACCGCCACGATTTGTATTTCATTTTTGCACCTTCATAAGGCATTTCATTTTATGTCCTTTGTACACCTGACATTCAGTGTACAGTATACTGTTCGTGTTAGTTGAATGGTGTAACTTCTACGTAATATGTTGAGTACTGAGAAGTGTTGTACACGCCTGAAAATTTGACAAGCTTCGTAAGTCTTGAAAATTCTTTTGCTTGTGGTGACTACCAGTCTTCCTCATTCTTAATTTTAATAATTTCGTATTGCATCCCCCTGGGGAAGGGTGATGCAACTGTTGCATCGATGGGAATAAGCGCTTCTTGGGGAAGATGCAAGGTTTCGAGTTGATAATAAGTGAGGGCTATTTTTAGATGCTATAGAATATAGTTTTTGTTGTGTTTAGTTATGTGATTTTTTCCCCGTTCATTGCTGCCTTTCTCTTCGGTACCTTTTACGGATTTCTTCAATTTTTAGTTTGTTTCATGAACTTCTTTTAATCTTGCTGTTTCTATACGCAGGGTGTGAAGGTACACGTTTTGCATAGATTTTCCGTCCCTTTGATCCCATACAAAATGTTGCCTCTCTCTTTCCTCGCTTGGAAACTCATTTGTTGTGGTTATGGAGGCTGAAACTAACTCATAATTTTATAATGTTTGACTTGATATTTTAAACTTTCTAAGTTTCCCCCGAGCAATTTCAGGTTTCATGTGTCGAGTAATCCGTTAAGTGCCATTCCAGTGGGGAGCCAAATTTAAAGATTCGAAAAACTGGTTTCCACTCAAGTTGATACAACTATTGTTTATGTTTGGGAATCAGCATTCTCAAGGGGAACAATATGAAGTCCCGAGCTGAAAGGTAGGCCTTCCTCGTGTTTAAATAGCACAGGTTTTTGTATTGTTTTGGATGTTCTTTTCCATTTTTTTTCCTACTACTTATTTGTTTTTTTTTTTCTTACTATTTTTTCTTTTTTGGTTTTTCTTACTCCTTTTTTGTTTTTTCTCACTACTGTTCTCGATTTTGACTTCTATTTTTCTCGTTTTTTCTTACAACTTTTTTCTTCAACTTTTATCTTGTTTCATAACTTTCTCTCTCAACTTACTGTTTCTATGAGCAAGGGATCTTGTGTGGGAACGCATGTGTAGAAACGTATGGCAATAGCTTGTTAAATCTTTCGAAAATAATATTTTGGTCTAGAAACTCCGTATTGGTACTAATATGTGCTTCACACCCTGTGAAAATCTTATGACTGTGGCAACAATAGTTTTTCAGTAATTCTAGAAAATTTTGAAAGACGAGGGGGTGTACGAATAATTTTGTCGCTAACAGAACATTATTGAACATTGCTGCAAGTAAGACACAGGAATGACGCAAATATCTAACCGCATACAATGGTGGCATTGTGGGCCGTATATCAGGCTACAAGGCTTTTCACGCGCAACAATATTCCCTTAATTTTATCCGAGTAAAATTGTGTAATTAACGTGAGTTGGATGATGCATATACGAGAGGGTGGTATGCATGTCCTTAGTTTGATCAGAGCGAAATTTTGTTGTGAGTTGGATGATACATGTGTACAAAAGGGTATGTCCTCATCCAGACTGAAATTTTCTTAGAAACGGGAGTTGGATGAGACATATACAAGGTGGTATGTATGTCCTCAGTTTGATCAGAGGGAAATTTTGTTATCAACGTGAGTTGGATGAGACATGTACGAGAGGGTGGTGTGAATATGCGGGAACAGCTAAATGGCTCTGCAGCAGCAGCAGCACCTGACCGGCGCCGTGACTCAGGCTGCAGCTCGTGACTGACATGCTGGCGTGTGTCGGACGCAGCGAGCGCAGCTCCGGCAGCGCGTCACGTGACCTCACTCTCTTGTTTGCCGCCGTTTGTTGTCGCAGTGACGCGACACTGGTCGTGATCTGTTGCTGAGCTGAATTTTTAGGTCCTGTTTGTTCGGAACTTCGCATTAGTCGAGCATTTGTTTCGAGGGTGAATTTTTGATTGTCAAACCTGCAATGCATTTGTTGGTAGTGTTTTGTTATCTGTTTTGTTCAAGCGTTCTTTCGTTTTGGATTATTTTCTCATATTACTGTTGATGGCATTTTTTAGCTTTGAGTTTCGTGTTGGGCATCTTAGCATTTCTGAGGGCTCTAACGTACAATGGCGATGTAAATACAAGAGTTGACAAGATGTATTTTTCTGGTAAAATTGCAAATTTTTTGCCGGAAAAGAATTGCATATTTTTGTCTAAAAAAGGCCAATCTAACAACCCTCGTCCTGGGAGGGATTTAGTAACTCCAATAAACGCCAACACGTCCAATGATTTCCGCGTAGTTGACGTCATGCGGAGCCGGAGCCTCGCGTATATAACGGTAGCTGCCACTCGTTTGTTGGTTTTACGATTGTAAATATTTTATGCTTATACTATTCACGAAAAATGTTTCTGCGAAAGGTAAAGTTATACAAAGTAATGATAGTTCCACGTACTGTGCACTCTATGGCTGCGATTGAGCCTGCATGGTGTTAGTTAAAAGCTGTTGAGTGTGCTGAAGAATTATGAGAATAATGGAGCGTGATTTCGGGCCAGCGATGCGTTGAGTGACTGGTTACTGGTGAATGTTGTCTTGGAACAGGGCTGGTTGTTGATGGTATGGATGATTTTAATTTGTATGTGCATGGCTTTCTATGAGAAATTGGATGTTGGAGTTTAAATAAATACAGTAAACGAAACAAATATAATTAGTTTTTACGTTGAAGTCGAGCGTTTTTTGTGAGTTGCTGGGCAAATGAATATAGATCTTAACTGGTTTTTGGACAGATTTTCTTTTGCTTCGATAAGTACGTCACTTGCAGTTGATTCGAAGTAGAGTATGAATTGATGATTGTCCGTGCATGATTTATCATTGGGGGTGTGAGTGAGGGAAGTAGGTTGGTGGGAGAAAAAAGTATCATGAAAAACATATCCATGAAAATATTCACAACTATTGTATCTATGGGAAGTACGCTCCCAGGAGGAATATGTCAGGTCCCGATAAAGGTAAGGTAGGCCTCCTTTTGTTCAAATAAAATGTTTTATTATTATTTTATGGCCCATTTTTTTCGGTTCATTGCTGTCCTTTTTTTCAGCACCTACTGCTTTCTCCTCCGAATTTTATCTGTTTCGAACACTTCTTTTTCAACTCACTGTTTCTATGCACCTTGTACATAGATTCCTCGTTCCTTAAAATCCATTCTAAATGGTGCCTTTTTCTTTCCTCTCTTTGGAACGTCTTTGTTGCGGGTAGGGAGGCTTAAACTAACATCTATTCTAATCAATGAAAATTGTTAAACTGTAGAATGGATGCACAAGTAATAAAGATAAGATTGAAATAGTGACGGTATTCAGTCCTATTAGTGGCGTTTCACTGCTGAAAATGATGACATGTTAGAGCCTAGCAACACCGAGCCTGTGCAGTAGTGCAAGTCGTCTCCACGCTTGTGATCCAAGCGTCACGGCGATGGCGAGCGTTGGAAAATAATCTTGTGAGCTTAGTTTTTCTGATCGCTTCATGCGCAAACATTCGAATTACAATTTGTTATGAGGGAGTGTTCAAAATTGTCAAAGATTAAATGCGAGGATGACTGGCAAACTTTGAATGAGCAAGCAATGAAAAAGTGCTGCTCGATACGAGCGTGAAAGCGGACTTCATAAACAGTTTGCCCGTGATTGGTAAAACTGAAGTTTCTGTGTACCTTGTATGTACATAGAGCCAATGTGACGTGATGAGGTGATGTTACGCTGCTGGCGCTGCGAGAAGGTCTAGGTGTAGGGTTTTTTTGGTGTACGCGATCCGTCGTAAATGATAGGAATCAATAATTTCCTAAAAAATGTACTTCAGATGTGGATCAAAAGCAAAAATATCCAACCCAACAGAACCCGCGATTAAAATACTCTTAACCTTGTGCACTGGTGAAACTCCTATCAAAAATAGTCATTAAGCTTCCGTGACTGCGTGATAAAGTGGCAGACCGACTGAGCTTTAACATTGCTTTCCTACGATTTTCTATGCCATTTTATACCTTTCCTATACTTTCCTCAGTCTCAACTGCTGATATTCTATATAACCTAATCTAACCTTCTCTAATACACGTGATATTCATTCCGACTCTGAATCTGCTTTTTTAATGTACCGAAAATAATTGTGGAGTTGATGAAGCTTGTATCACAGATACGCTCATCACACACTTCCGGCTGGTGGGTGTGACCCACAAACGGACGGACGGACGCGGCTCCTTTTATAATAGTGATGAAGGAAGTATGAGAAAGTGCAAGATGAGGAGTTCCGCGTATCCTAGCTACCGTAAGCGGTAGCTTGGAGTACAAGTGTATGCGAAAATATTTAACAGTATTTACCAAAAATGTGTACAAATTTACATCAGGGGCTCTTTCGCACATGCGCATCGGCGAATGCATGTCGGAGACAGCTCTCTTAATAGTTACCCTTTTTGTTCGAGCACAAAGAATTGGAAGGCTTTATCGCTTGTTCCTTGAGTAATGTTTTTATTTTTTCCGGCCCTAAATTGATTATGAACATCGAACATTGCGCAATTTTTGAGGCCAGTGCCAGCGAAGAAAATAAAAAGACGGCCAGTTATGACAATCGTCACATTATTCTGGTTTGTGAACTATGTATTGAAAGCTATGTCATCCGTTGTTTCAGAACAACCGTTATTGCAAGAGAGTGCATGCAAGGCATGACATTTGTTGTTTGGTGGAAGCCACTGTCTGTACAGGAGTGGTGGTGACACCGAGACACTTGAGTCGTTTTCGGTAGCTTGGATACGCGGAACTCCTTATCTTGCACTTCTCTCATCTTGCGGTGGTATCGCAGGCTGTCTTGCATTCAATGACCACGAATGCCGGTGTCTCTGAATGTCTACATTTTCACGAACTAAATTTCACTTTTTAGGCAGTTGCTACGGGGCATTTGTTTTGTATGCTTACGCAGAGATACTTCTGGGCCTTCGCAACATATTCTTTTTATAAGAATAGATACTTTTGCGATGTGATCAGTTTTTTGGTGTCTTCGTCACTACTTGAAAAACTAAAATAAAATAAGGAATGAGGCCATTTTGAGCGAGGCGACATTGCAGCGTGCTAGGTTCTCTTCGGGTTGTTATACAACTACGCATTTCATCTATGGTAATTAGAGCGCTTAGGCGAAAAACGCGAAGTCCCGAGCTGAAGTTTACGAGTTTCCAGTTTAAATTTTGAGTTCTTCAGTTAATAAGTTCTCACACCTTCCTTTGTCTCCCACCAACCTTTGGCTATTCCTATTAATCGGCCCAATTTCTCCTTCAATAATTTTCCTAATGGTTCGCGGGAATAAGCGCTCCCGAGGAGAATGTGTGGTCCCGAGCTAAAGGTCTGGTAGTCCTTCCATTTTTTTTAAATAGAAATAAGGTTTTTGTTTTGTTACGGACCAACTTTTTTCGGTTCACTGCTGTCCTGTTTTTCTCGACTCGCTGTTTCTATGCAACATTTCCATAGATTCTACGTTCCCTTGACTTCTGACTAAATGGTTCCTTCCTCCCTGTTCTTTTTGGAACGCCTTCGTTGCGGTTAGGGAGAGTTAAAATAACACCTAATCCTGATGGTTTGCATTGACTCACGTGTACCGACATGAAATTGTGCGCAGGTGATCTTCAACTGAGCGCTTTGACGCTATCTACCTTGTTGAATTTAATGAATGAAATTCTATTGAAAAATAACCAAAAATATATTTATTGTGTTGACTAATGTATATTATCAGAACTGCCTGATAACAGGAATGTGTACAGGTGAATTTCATCTGTCATCTTTGCGCAGCTGTGCGCTATGGTGCTATCTTTCGTGTTAAATTAATAAATTATCTTCTATTTAAAAATAACTTGAAATATATTTATTGTCTTGTTAACGTGCGTATAATTTTTCTGAACTGTTTATAACGGGAATGTGCGCAGGTGAACTTCATCCTAGCGCAGCTGTGCGCGGTGGCGCTGTCGTTCGTGCTGCGGACGCGGCTGCAGCCGCTCAGCGCACCCGAGGGCGACAGCAAACTGCGGCAGCAGCAGCGGCAGCAGCAGCGCCACAAGTTTGCGCTCGTGTCCGGCCTCCTCCTCACCTACTTCTGCTTTGGCAAGTGAGCACTGCACGCTTTATTCGTCTCTTGCTTGTGTGCATTCAGTCTTCCCCTTCGTACAGCCGTTCCTCGAGTTTTGCATCGTCTTGAGCGAAGCTTGACCTAAACGCGTAAGAAAAGTCCAAGTCCTTCTTGACAAGTTGAGTGTTAGTTGAATGGCTTGGACGTATTTTTACCATGGTAAATATTTATTGTAAACTGAGTTTCTGAACGACTTGCGACATAAGGGCGGGCCGGGCCGAAACTGTGATCCAATTTTGGCTTATTGATTGCTGGAAACACATGAATTTCCAACTGTTAGCTGTTTAGAGTTTTCTTCAGAACTCCCTGCAAATTTAACAACTACTTTTACGTCTCTTGTTTCAGTGATAGTTGTTACTAACAACACTCGTTATTCTGTTGCTAACTGAATGGGCTCGACGTTTTTGCGGTGTTAGCCTGTAGTAAGATATGAGAGTGTTAAATTTTCACTGTCTAGGGTGCTGTTATGGAGCTTTTGGTAAAATGAAGCCAGTTAACAAGACCTGCGATTGAAAGTTTTTGAGTAATCATCATGCTAAAATCGGGCAAAATTTCTTTGGCTCGCCCTGTATGGCACCTGTAACCGTGGGCCTCTGTGACAACTGGAGGCTGCATTTATACGAGGGCTTAGTTTCGTAATTGTTTGGATGGGGTTTGTGATATTCGTATATTTTTCATCTGATACTCCCATGGCGTATTTTTCTAAGACGGTAAGTGAGAATTGCTTGTATATCCATTCTTAGTTTTTTATATTTATCAAAAAAAATTTTCGTTGTAGCTCTTAAATCTTCGATTCTTTCGTCAAGAGAGAAATCGCTTTTAGTTTCTGAAACCCATAAAATTTTTTTGTAGTCTTCAACTGCGTACTCATTATCAGATTGTTTCTTCTTTCCTAATTTTTGAGTAGCATCCGCGCACTCATGTTTGAAAATGTCAATAGCTTCTCGGTTATTTTTTGTAGGACGCGACAAAATAGAATTTATGTCTAGTTCGACAAAATTTGTTTTGCTGTCGTCAGGGGCGAATGTACGTCTACAGTATTTGTGAACCCTCTTCTAGTGAAACCATATAAAAATATACTAGAAAATCGTTTTATGTATTTACGACAATATTGCGTTAATTTACAAAAATATAGCATAATTTGTATTCATGAATGCCAAAATATGAAATTCGTGCACTGCCGGTCATTTATACAGTGTGAAGGTACGTGTTTTTGGAATCTAGCGAGGTTACTTGATAACAGTTGAGTGCGAAACAGTTAAAAGTTGCTTTCCCTCCACGTTTTAGAAATTATTCCTTTTTGTCTATTTTTTCACAGTACAAATGACGTTCGCAAAACTGGATTTAGCCTTGCTGTTCTATTTATTATGGTTTGTATAGTTAATTTTTTTAAACTGGCCAAACGTAGAGGAAAATGTTCGAGTATAGATGAAGTGTAGAATTTCGTCCCATTGGGTAGTTGGACTCGGAGGCTTCGTTCTCTTTATTGTATTATTTAAGCATTTTTTATTTTTTAGCTTGTATCATTTCACTTTCTTTCATGAGACAAGGGTCTACGTTTCATGCTCATTCTTCAGATCTCTTTTGAGTGTGTTCTTATTTTATTTTGGCTTTATGATTTTTCATCTACTTGAAATGCGTGTTTTGACTGCGAAAATTTCATCTGAGCTGTACGATCGATGTTCCGTGTTTAAAATATTGATTTCTAGGAATCTAAAAAAATCCGACACAACCAAATATTTGCTCTCCGAATGTTTTTAGGTCCAACTATTTTAGGGTTGTAGCAAATAGTGGTGAAGCGGTAAGAAAATCTGGACATGAAATGAGATGTAGAATGATACTACCTTTGATTTTCAACAGATTGACCCTCAAGCTGTAGATTCCAAAATATGTTGCCGTTCGCGGGGAATGAGCTCCGAATTGGTTTATCTTGAACATAACTTATGGCATTTATGTTTACACAGATGTTCATGTAATTCAAAACTAACAGTGCTCGGTATATAAGAACCAATAGAGTTTAATTTATGGGGAAAGATTTGACTTTTTAGAAAGTTTTTACTTAGGTTGCCGTTGAGAAGGGTACTACTCTGGCGTTCTGCACTGGTTTCATCTTAATCTTGTGCTTCAGTTTTTGCCTCCCGGCAATGCGAACGTTCAGGTCCACATTGCATGCGTTCCTGTTGAGACACGCTTCGGTTCACTGCGGCAGTTAAATCCCATACCATTTAATCCAATGATGAAATATTCATCAAGAAGAACGTCACAAAACGAATTGTATTTGTGGGGATTGGCGCTCACAGGAGAAAACAGGGAGTCCTGAGCTGAAGATGAGGTAGGCCTTTCTTTTCTTGAAATAGACTATGGTATTCAGTTTTGTTAGGGACCGTGCTTTTCGGTTACTTTTTTGTAGGTCACAACAAAATAGAATTGGTGTCTAGCCCAAGCTTTCGACAGAATTTGTTTGGCTGTCGTCAGGGATGAATGTACTTATATTTTCATACATACTCTTGGTGCAACCATGTAAAAATATACTAGAAAGTCTTTTCATGTGCTTTTCCGGTTTCCTGACGTCCTTGTTGTTAGCACTTATTACTTTCTACTACTTCTTACTTTGGAACACCTTTGTTGTTGTTAGGATATCTTACTCTGATGAAGTATAATGTATTTGAAGATCATTCATTTTATAGACTGTTTTGGTCTGGAGAAATATCTGCAAATTTTCAAACGATTTGTGTACGGTTCTTAATGAACAATTAATTTAACAGATCAACATCAATGATCTTTGTATTGATTGCACAAGATTGAGCTTATTTTATTCTTGCGTTTCACGGGTTCAATTAAAAATGTTGTGGCTATTATGTTTAAAAAAAATATTCTTGCTTGGACCTGTATGAAGACATACTGGTTAAATAACTGCCAGTAGGTCAAAATTCAATAGCGATCTTAATATTGTATAAATTTAATTTTATCATATTTTGAAAATGTGCTATCATTTATAGTAAATGAAGTACTCTTAAAATGAAAGCGAAGTGCTAAAATGATTTCATCCCTCACCTTAATTTTTAAGCCCTTTTTTGTACCGCGAGTCATCAAAGTCTTAAGAGCGCTATTGATGATGTTATCTTATCGTGGAAGACGTTTAAATTTACCGGCGCTGAGAGATGCTGCTGACTGCTGAGGCGGTGACAGCTCAATAGCGTTTGGTGGTGCTGAAGTTGGCCTTGTTCTCACTCCTTTGTTTGTCCGTGCAAGCGACACGTTTGTCGTTTTAGAGGCTTCCTGGGCTAATGCCTTCTGTGGAATGTTCCGCTTCATTTCCTTTTGCGTTTTATTTAAAAAAAAACATTGTTCTTGTTGCTACCCTGGGGTTTTATTCGATGCTTGCTGTGCGTTGCTGGCAAGGAAACGGCCGGAAAGTTTGTGCCTTCCTGTGGATATGCTTTCTAACCGACCTTGGTTTAGTAATATTACGGATTGTTTTAAGAAAAATTACTACTTACGCAAAATAGATTATTGGATGATCGAGGCACCTCTCACTGATTGCTACTGACTGCGTCAAATCGAATTTAATATGCTTGCGTTTTTTAATGTCAATCTACGCCAAGGTTGTTAAGCAAGATCTCTGCATTAATTTGTAAATACATAGCTAAACAGTTTAAGGCTTTGTTTGATCTCTTGAAGTGTAGTTCGTGAACCTCAGGGAGCACAATATAGACAATAGGTTCAAGTTAATAGGTTTATTTATCCTATACTGTGGATCCGGGCGATCCCAGGGTAATTCTGATTGGTTACCTCTGAATTAGATAGGTCTTCGCCCCCCCCCCCCTCAGGGGGCTATAATTATTGTATGTATGGGAATTAGCGCTCCCAGGGGAATTATGTGAGGTCCGAGCTAAAGGTTAGTTAGGCCTTCTTTTTGTTGAAATAGAATAGGTTTTTTGTTTTGTTACGAACCAACTTTTTTCTTTTCATTGCAGTCCTGTTTTTCAGCACCTGCTACTTCTTCAACTTTTATCTTGTTTCATGAACTTTTTTTAGCTTACTGTTTTTATGCATCTTGTGCGTAGATTCCGCATTCCCTTAACCCCATACTAAATGGTGCCTTCATCCTTCCTCTCTTTGAACAACTTTGTTGTGATAGAGGGAGGCTAAAACTTTCTTATAATCAATCAAATAGGCCTTCGTGAATTCTAGCTTTCATGCCCACTTCGCTTCTTTCTGTTTACATGCGTTTTTCGCTACCTTTTTTTGCCTTTGTTCCTTTTCTTTTTTACTTGCTGTTTCTATGCTTGGGGTGTCCTGTGTGGGAATCCACTTCGTGCAAAATTGCCTTTTCCCGCATTTATTATTAAATGGCCGATGCGCCGTACTCTTTTGAGATCTCATTCGCTTGTGGCTAGGAATTTCAAATTATGGAATATGAGGTATTTGATAAATCTGGTCTACTGTAAGTGAATGTTCTGAAAGAAGAGTTCTGCTGTGTTTTGAACAGTGCATCTTGCCGAACATTAAATAGAGTTTGCCATGGACGGTTGAATTGCGTGAAGAAGACAATGAGAGAATGTTGGCTGCTGGCGCTGCAGGAGCCGCGAGAGCGGATGTCCTCCACCTCTGGCTGCGTCCTCCGTCTCTGGGAGCGTGTGGCGGTAGCGCCGCGGCCTTGGCTGCAGTACAAGAAACAAGGTAGGGTCAATCCAGTTTTTCAGTTTTTTTTCGTCAACCGTGTGACAATGCTGACGTCATGGCAACGAACCTATAGCATCTGGCAGCGCTGCAGGCCCCAAATCTGGCACCACTATTGGCCTAACGACCTGTCGCAATGGTGACGTCATGAAGTTTGTTTAAAATAAAGCCGTTCCGTTGGCTAGGCGAACATGAGGTGTATTTTTCCCCATAGAAATGACTCTACCTTGTTTTCGCTACCGCGGCCTTGGCAGTCGACGCTGCTTCGTGTCATCGGTTCAGCGGGCCACACTACGCCACGCCACAGACGCATGACCTCGCCGCGCTAACTCTTTACCCAACCAAAGCAGGGCAGCTTCATATCTTTCTCTCATTAATCTTTCTTGGGTTAAGTTGGTTTCGCTGTAGCTAGAAAAATGATTACTTGGGTAAAGCTGAGACTATTGCATGGTGCTAAATTTCTGCGACTATCTTTTTGCGTTGAAATATGTTCTCTGATATGGGAGAGCGTATAGCATCGCGCTTTGACAGGACTCTTTTGTATCTGTTTCTCCATCTGTCACACTGTCCTTGTTCGTCTTACCTCGAGGTGCTAAAACTTCTTCTGGAGCTCGTCTGTGAGGGCTGCGAAATTCAGACGTCGCTGTTTCTCAGCGCTTCAGTGCGTCACTCGAATTAACCCTGTAACGGCGAAATTTTTAGGCTTTTGAGCGGAATATTGCGGTAATTTCTCTTACATTTTTATTCATGAAACCCAGTAAATGTGAACTTTTTCATCGGAACGTTTAGAATATAAGAACAATGTTAGTGATTTCCTAATGTCCTTCAGAAAGGACGCTGGGCAATAGAGGGTTAAGATCTTTTCTTCCAAATTTGATAGATTTTCTATGTATGATGGGCATGCGCGGTATCAATTGGCTTGTACTGTGAACAAAGCAATAAACCCAGTATTTTTTATGTAAGGCTGTTGTTTGTGGTTGCATTTTGTATTAACTTTTCTTAAAGATTAGTTCTGTTTAAATGAACTATCCTTAACATTGATGGTGACGAAAAGAAATACGGTTTCTTGATATTTATGATTATTTCTCCCAAAACTGAGGATCCAATTTAAAGTTCAGATTCCTCCTTATTTCTGAGTTTGTCAAGAAAATGAATAAAAATTAAATTTAACGTTGGCTATAAAAGATTTGAGATTTACTTTGTCATGTTTTGATTTTTACCATTAATTTTCGTAACTGGTAATTCAAACTGCATTCGAGCATTGATGTGAACTCGTTCATCTGAGGTCACAGTCGAGCGGGCGTGTGTAAGGGCAGCAACAAGAAGTGCATTTTGGCTCTAGCTGTGACAACATTCGATCTCGTACCGCACTGGGATGCCCTTCATCTATCATTTGGGCAGGTCTTTCTCTATCGCGTCTCTTGGGCAGTTGCGCTCCAATTGCTGGATCCTGAGCACCCTCTGAAGACTTCATGCTCTACCATAGAGGAAAAAATTTCTTTGCTCATTTTATCTATGGGAATAAGCGCTCCCAGGGGGACAACGTGAGGGTCCGAGCTAAAGGCTAGGTAGGCTTTTTTTGGTTAAAATTACATAGGTTTTTTCAATAAAAAAGAGAGAACCAGGGAAATGGTATAAAACATTTTTCATTAAAATGTATTCTCGAAACTAAATAAGACTCGTAAAAAAGGACGTTTCGAGCCTTCGCTCATCATCAGCAATACAGTATTGCTATATTCAATATCAGTATTGCTGATGATGAGCGAAGGCTCGAAAAGTCCTTTTTTACGAGTCTAATTTAGTCTCGAGAATACATTTTAATGAAAAATACCATTTTCCTGGTTCTCTCGTTTTTATTGAAAATTCAAAAATACCGGAATAACTGCTTCGAACATAGGTTTTTGTTTTGTTACGGACCAACTTTTTTTCGGTTCACTGCTATCCTGTTTTTTCAACACCTACTGCTTTCTTCTTCAACTTTGATCTTGTTTCATGAACTTCTTTCTCATCTTACTGTTTCCACGCCCTTTCTGCATAGATTCCACGTTCCCTTAACTCCATACTAAATGGTGCCTTCTTCGTTCCTCTCTTTGAATCTCATTTGTTGAGGATAGGGAGGCTTAAACTAAATAATTATCTAATAATCTAATCTTTGCTCATTTCAAAGACAGTTGGCAGTTTCTGTTCTATTCTGCAGTTAAAGTTCGTCTAATTATTCCAAGCTAGCCGTAACAGATACGGCAACACTAATGATTCCAGAATTCACTTTTAAGTTGAATGTCAAAAGCTAGTTTTTTATTCTCTCTTGATTTTTATTCTTATGTCTCTGTGGCGTAATAATTCTTAATTGTAAAACAAGTAGCATTAATATCCGACTTTCTTCTTCGCGTCACTTCGATATGTGTCCCAGGGAAAAAAAAATGTGAGTTCCTAAGCTGAGAGTTAGGTAGGCCCTCTTTTTGTTGAAATAAAATAGTTTTATTCTGTAAAGGCCTATATTTTTTCGGATTTAATACCTCGAACTTGCTCATTCAACTTTTATTTTGTTTCATAACTTTCCTTCTTAACTTACTGTTTCTTTGTTTAGGGAGTCTTGTGTGGGAACACACCTTGTGCATAGGTTTCGCGTTCCCTTAACTCCATCCTAAATGGTGCCATCATCCTCCCTCCCTTTGAAATGCCATTGTTGCGGATAAGGCGGCTTAAACTAGCATCTAATTTGACCACTTCGATATGCTCAACTACTCTTAACGATGCTGACAGCCATAGTCAAGATGTATTGGGCTCAACAGAGCTCAATACATTGCGCTTCTGTACTGCCGCTTGACTCAAGTCTTCATTGGTGCTCGCAGCAAAGGTCACCACTGGTAGCTGAGTGAAAATTATAGACATAAAAGCACTAAAAAAAATTATCCTTCGCGCTGTAGTTTTAGATTTGGGTTCACCAATAGACTGACCATAACTCAGTTTAAGGTTGGTAGCTTTACTCCTTGTTTGTTATGTGTTTTTTTATCATATTTTGTCATGTATGTCGACACGCTGACCTTTCGTTTGTCTTTCTTAGTTAGAATCCGATTAAACTGATGCATTATTGAGATTTTTTTATGACATTAGGTCCAATGACTTTTTCTTCGCTTTGGGGGTAAAATTGGTTGTACACTATCTATGTATGCGCATCAGCTCGTTTTGTCTTTGTTGTCCGACTCGTGTGATGCATTTCATTAATCCCCCTCTTGTGTTTGGATATACGAACCTGCTTAGAGCATTTAAGCTCTTTACTAAAGATGTGCCACACTACACAGCTGCAGTAAAATTTGCCTTGTTTGGTGTTATCTGAGAAGTCGTCGGCATCTTTGGCCGACAGACGCACTGCAAATTGCATGACAACTACTCGTCGAACTGTGCTTTTCCTGTTTGTTATCTTGAACTTATGTCTCGTTATGAAAGTCTTCACACTTATGAGTCTTCGATAGGATACGGTTATGCATGTTTTTGCGGATTTTTTTGGTTGGGTTACTACATTAAGTAGTACAATCTCGCGAGCGTTCAAATTAAACATTTTGAGCTTAAGCTCGTATCAAGAAAGAATCTTGAAGCATTGATCCTATAGTTCATTTAATTTTGAATAAAATGGTTGAAAGAAGCAAAAGCTTGTTTATGGAAACATGCTGATAAAAAAGAAATAAAAATCTGACCCGTTAGTTATTTTGTGTAAGTACGTACTTGTTTCATTTGAGATGAATTGACCCCTCAGGAGGATACAACTCTTGTATCTATGGGAATTAGTGTTATGTACTTAGGTACAAACTGTGAAATTCCACCACCAAAAGAGTGAACGGCTCACCACCAAAAGAGTGAACGGCTCACCACCAAAAGAGTGAACGGCTCACCACCAAAAAAGTGAACGGCGGAACGTGGACCTTACGCCCGATCGGTTGGTAATAAGTCAACGAGAAAAGCAAGCTCAGCATAGGGAAGGCGACAGAGAAAAAGTGCTCAGAACCCTTCGACGGTTGAGCGCTGCCAACGATCCCAACGAATCTCCAGAAGCTGCAGCAGTCACTGCGGGTATTTAAGGATACGTAGACTGTTAGGTTATAGGTAGCATTCATTATAGTACGAGATTTCCTCTTGTAAAGGTCTGTTAGTGCCACCTTTCGACTTGTTAATTAAAACTCAGCCGGCACTCTGAGAGAGAGTCTATGTAATCTCTGTGTAACTTCATATCGACATATCCGATTTAACGTAATTACTAGACCTTTAATTCGTCACCATCGCTGCGTACTCCGAGTTAAGTTCTTTGGGATTGTCCATTATTTTATCATCCTCGATATTTGCTAGTTTCATCAAACTCTTATCATAAGTGTGTTCACCCTTCGTTAAAACAGTAAATGTATGGCCGTACTAAGATTTGTGTTTAATATATCCTGCTGAAATAAACCGTAAATTTGAAGGTCAACCTTGAAACGACTGACGAAGTAGGAATAATTGTACAATTGATTTGAAAAGAAAAGAAGGCTACGACATTAGCGCTCCCAGGGGGACTATGTGAGGGCGTGAGCTAAGGGTTAGGTAGGCTTCCTTTTTGTTAAAATAAAATAGGTTTTTGTTCTGTTACGGACGACCATCTTTTTTCGGTTCACTGCTGTCCTGTTTTTCAGCTCCTACTACTTTCTTCTTCAACTTTTTCTTGTTTCACGAACTTCTTCCTTTGCTTACTGTTTCTGTGCACCTTGTGCATAGATTCCGCGTTCTCTCAACTCCATACTAAATGGTGCCTTCCTCCTTCCTCTCTTAGAACATCTTTGTCGTGGTTGATGGAGGCTAAAACTTTCTTATTTAATAATATATAATTATGAGATAAATTGAGTTTTTAGGATATCAGTTAACTCAATAATGAGGAGAATCTAGAACTAACAAATACTTTTTTTACATCACAACTTGATCGTAATTTTGCGTGACGGTATGTTGGAAGAAAGCTACGAGTACTGAAAACCAACAGCTCGGAGCAATCTCGTCAAGCTTGCGGTTGCTGAAAACTTCATATTGTATGTACTACCAAAGTGAGAAGCATGCTGTTCTTCAGAACATTTTTAAAACGTGAATAATTTCTTTTGATAACGTCATTAATTCGTTTGGTTAATGTTTTTGTAGGAGCCTGTGGCACTTATAAAACACCCAACTTTATATTTACACGCAACGTACCAGGAAAACTTTCATGTTTCATCTGTTTCAGTCTATTGTTGTTAGTAAAATGTATAAAGCGGTGTCAGACTCCTGGTTAACCATAAAATATGAATTTTGATAGACTTCTCAATATCTCATCAGTCTCTTAACACGCAGCAGAATTACATTCACTGGAAAAACAATCCCTTACAAAGTTCCAGGCGACGTGCACACTTACCTTGAGATTCTTATCCTTGGTGATCTTTGCTCTGTCGTTGAAATGAGCTGAAGTGACGGATGTTCACGGTGCTCCCAAAATTGGCAAGTAAAGTGCAGCGTACGTTATTATGTTGTTTTCTGAGGCTCACCTCTACTGGAGTCTTAGTTCTGGAGCTGCTCGCACTGCAACCCCCTGCTTATTCATTAAGCCTTCAATCAGCGGTACAAAATTTCTTTCGCGCGCGTTCTCTCGAAACTTCATGCAGTAACTCTAGCTTCTAATGTAATTTCCTTCTCTTCTTAGTTAAACATTACTCATTCGTTTTTAAGTTGATCTACTTCTCCGATTTTTAAGTTGATATTTGCGTTTTTACTTCATCTGTCCTTGAAATAATTATACCTAGTGATTTCCAATGTGTTCACCTACAGAAGAAATAACTATTGTATCAATGGGAATAAGCGCTGGCGATGGGAGATTTTGTCAATGTCGGATAAAATTTAGTATTCAAATTTATCTTTATGTTGCATGCCATTTATCATTTTAACATGAATATGCACGCTTGGCATTTCATTCTGTGATGGTGTTTTGCTGACAGGAAGCTGTACCCTGTTCAATTTTTGAACGTTTCGGAAAACTGTTGGCAATGTGAGGGCCCGAGCTAAAGGTTAGGTAGGCTTTCTTTGTGTTGAAATAACATAGGTTTTTGTTTTGTTGTGGACCAACTTTTTTTCGGTTCACTGCTGTCCTGTTTTTTCAACACCTACTACTTTCTTCTTCAACTTTGATCTTGTTTCATGAACTTCTGTCTCACTTACTGTTTCTGTGCCCTTTCTGCATAGATTTCACGTTCCCTTAACTCCATACTTAATGGTGCCTTCTTCCTTCCTCTCTTTGGATCTCATTTGTTGAGGATAGGGAGGCTTAAACTAACTAATAATCTAATCTAATAATCTAATCGGAAAACTGTTTCATTTCATTTGTGCTAGAAACGATTTGTTCCTTAGTCCTTCATTTTGAATGTGCGTTTGCTCGCAGATTGCATCCGTATTCTGGTTTTGTACGTCCTCTTCTTTCATTCTGTTGAACTTTTCTAGAATTTTTAGCACTTGTTAGCTTTCTCGTTCTGTTATATTTGTTTGAGAACCTTTTCCTCTTTAATAAAAGCCAAAATCAGTTTGTCTGTATTCGTTGCGCATTTTTCCTTAATTTTATCAAAGAGAATACAATTTTATCTCTCAAATACTTCTATTCAGTTTCTACCAGCTTCAGGACTGACATGAGAGAGCCGAGTAACTCAGGGCAGTGTACGACCATGAACTTTAGGGTGTCTGCATGCGAGAGTCCGTGCCTGACCAAAAATCGTGTCGTGACCGCTGGGCTTGCTACGAGGTCTTCTAAGCTTGGTTTGAGTGCTAAAAAACCAGGATTTTATTCGTAGGCGACGTCTAAGTCATTTGAGTGAGCCAGCAAAGGTGGCACCTATGTTGCTTGAGTGAACCACATTGAGTTCCAAACCTCGCCACCCACATCCAGGGGCTTGACCCAATTGATGTGTAGCCAGATTAAGTGAAGCCAGTTTTTAGGATGGCCTCGAACTTGCTGTACATTGAGAGATCTTGACCGTGTGCGTTCTTGACGTGATGTTGTGATGTGTTCACTTTATATTATTCATTGAATGTAGGACAACCAAATTTTATTCATAGTCGCAAGAAACGATGCTAGTATTAAACATATAATTTAAAATCGCGCTTGTGTACGGGCGTTTTTTATGTTATATGGCTCTGGGTGAATTGAATGTCGCCGAATGAACTTCCCATCGATATAGTTTCCAGCTTGACGAAGTTAGTGTAATTTATTATTCTATGCCTCGGAGTGCTTATATGAGTTTCACAATGAAAGCCTCGTCTCCTTCCCTCACTACAGTTGTATGTGCGAGCTTCCATTTTTATGATAACTATAATTTACGTCGGTGTTAGCCAATAACAAAACTTATCATTTCCTTTGACCCAAAGGTTTCATGTTTGTGGGGCATTTAAATGTTTCTCGTTTATAAAACTTCGAGTAATTGAACACACTATGATTAACTTCGTACTCGGGTAGTGAGTTATTCTGCTTCGACCAGATGCAATGTGAACGCTTTGCTGCACCGTATGAAGAAATTCAGGATTCATTCTGTCGTTAACCATAGCGTGATCTCATTGCCACGTGGTAAGCGTCCCACATCTCGACGTGAATGTTAAAGCCTTGCTACCGCACTGCCAATAACATAACTTCTCCACCGTCGTAGGAGAGTTGTGGAGCACAAGCTTCCGAGAAGTCGGCACGCTGACTCGCTTCTTCATTGCTTCCTTCTCTATGTTATCGACTCTAGGTGCTTCGTTTGCATTGTGCTCTTGTTACTATTATGAAGCCCTTTGTAAAAGGATTCAAATCCCTAGTTTTGTGTTCGCTATTTATTTATTTTCATAATGCTCTTCAAACAAGTTGCGCTTTAGTTCTGATGTAGCACCAAGATCTCCAAAGCGAAATGATTGAGAAATGTGTACTACTACGGTCTCCATTCTCATAAATGACTGTAATCCTTATCTGTGTGAGAGTTCGTGTAGCCTTCATTCGCATTCTTATCGTGAACCGTTCTTCGTAACCGTTACATGAAGTGAAAAACCATTACATCTTCATTCGTAACCTTTACATGAATTACATGTAACGTTACACGAAATGAAAAACCGTTGCATCTTTATTCGAAACCGTTACATCTTTATTCTAAACCGTTACATCTTTATTCGAAACCCTTACATCTTCATTCGAATCCGTTACATCTTTATTCGAAACCCTTACATCTTTATTCGGAACCCTAACATCTTTATTCGGAACCCTAACATCTTTATTTGAAACCGTTACATCTTTATTCGGAACCGAAACATCTTTATTCGCAACCGTTACATCTTTATTCGAAACCGTTACATGAATTCTCGTTTTAAAGCATGATGTCACAAGTCAGTCTGGAATGAGACGTTTTGGCGGTCACCGGCAGCATCGCTCTGTGTAGCGCGTGTCTCTCGGGTGAGATCATCTACTGGTGCCGCCGGTAGTCAGGCTTCATGCGCCACTGCCGTTCTTTTCCTAGGACTTCTAATCCGCGACCCACCATGTCCGCAGCTGGCTTATCCTCCTGCCGACATGAGCTGCGTCTGGTCTCGAAACTTCAAAATTGTACCCGATTTTGCCATGCACTCTCATAGTAAATCGGCTCTGCTTTGACCAGTTTGTTTTGACTTTCTAGTGTTCGTTTTTCAAGTCAATAACAGTACTGATGTCATGGTATCCTTTGGTGGAGGTTACTTTCCTCAGGGGGATATAACTATTGTATCTATGGGACACTTCTGTTGTGGCTAGGAAGGCTTAAACTAACTTATAATTTAATCTTCATTAACTTCATTCAGTCATGCTGATTCTATGTGTAGGTTGTAAAGACGCACATTGGCCATAGATTCTCCAATTTCATAATTCCATACGTCCAGCCATCGCGTGACAATTTCGCTTGACATATTGCTCTGACCATCGATGGCTACAGGTGTTTGGGTCGGAAAGCTTCACGCACGGTTGAGTTACTGTTGAAGACACTTCGGTTCAGCCTTTCCCGATAAGATTGCTTCTTCCCACACGTTTAGCATTTACTCGCGACTAGGTTGAAAGGATGTCGTACAGGTTCTATGAAGGTTCGTTTTCGTTTGCGCGGTTTTTGTAAATTGTACAAACTAGCTCAGTCAACAGCTATTCAATGTTTGCACGAGAAAATTTGGAAAAGTAAAGGAAAATGTATAAAATTTACTGCATACCACGAAGTTCGGTGATAATGCGCTCTTATGAGTGAGGTTACTTTCGTTCAGTGCACTGGTGAAATAAAAAATCCAGTGCGTTCTGCCAAGGCTAGAACGTTGTGCATATAGCTAGCTTTCCGTCGAAGCGTGTTCACAATGGCACTGCTAGCTTCTTTGGTAAATTTAGCTGTAGCGATTGTTTAGAATTGTCTTCGTTTTATCCATGTTATATGGATAGATTATAGATATGCATGGGTCTTATTCCAAAGCCTCCTTATCGTCTAATTTAATGGTTGGTTGCAGTTACGTCTGATGCACTCGAGTCATTTCATATGAGCATGATTCGTTAGTATCTCATTACTTGCTGCACGGGCTTTCTATCTGCTCATCGAGTAATAAAAATTGACAAGGTTTCGCTTGACTGTATTTGAGTTGATTTCTATTCGTTTTTGACTCGCTCTTCAAATCGTACAGTTTCATCAATGATAGTTCAACTCATTAAAATGTAAATGGCAAACAGAGTTTACATTGCACTGTATCTCCTGTTAATGTACCAAAAGTTATTGATAAAATTTTCATTAAAAGGTATTTGGCGTTTCGTGTATCTTCGGCGTTAGTATTCATTGGGAGGCGCTTTAGTAAGGCTTCATTTGGCAGTTATACTCACAGTTTTTCATGCCGAGTGTTAGCGATAATGAAGCGATAATGAAGCGATAATGAAGCATTCGTTGTTCAGGGAATTAATTGGCGCACCGCCTTTTTTTCTCTTGCAACCACATACTATTTACTCAAGGTACCTGAGGCTACTGGTAAGCTTTTGTTTTGTTACGGACCGACCATCTTTATTCGGTTCACTGCTGTCCTGTTTTTAGCACCTACTACTTTCTTCTTTAACTTGTATCTTGTTTCATGAACTAATTTCTCATCCTACTGCTTCTATACACCATGTGCATAGATTTCGCGTGCCTTCAAGTCCCATACTAAATGGTGCCTTACTCCTTACTCTCTTTGGAGCGCCTTAGTTGCGGTTAGGGAGGCTGAAACTAACATCTAATTTTTATCATCTCTGAATTTTATCCCGTTTCGTAAACTAACTTTCTAACTTACTATTTTTATGCGCACGGGATCTTGTGTGGGATCATACCTCGTGCGCAGATCCAATAACTTTATTCCAAATAATGCCTTCCTCCTTTTCGTCTTTGGGACACTTTGGTTCAGGTTAGGATCGCTTGAACTAACTGATCTAATCTACTTTTTCCACCCATCGTCTATAAGAGGCGGAAGAGGAAGAGACACAGTTTTCCGTATCTGATGCGAGTGCCCAACTGTTTAGGAAGCAAGACATGGCGCATCTACTATTTTGACCGCTGATGTCATGTCTACTAAACTATCTTTTACTCGCGTTTAGGTAGTCGTGTTGGTGATACTGTATATCAAGGGCATTTTGTGAGCCAAGACGACTCTCATGCCCACTCAGATGTAGCCTTCCATTGGAATATATTAATTTAAGCGTCATTAATTGTCCTCTCCTTGTATCCCTATCGTCCAGTTACATTCTTTATGTGCTCTATATTCTTTGTACTCACAAGCTGAAGCGTTTTATTAGTTTGATCAAAAGGTTAGCAAGTCTACGACAGCTCCTTGATGCATTCGATTTAGATTTTTCTCTGAAATGTTTATCTGGGTATCATTTGACGATCTTCGTGAAAGAAAGTCACGCCCTGTTACTTCTTTATTTTTGTGGTAATGAAACTATATCCTGGTTGGTTGTGTAAAAAAACTTCCGTGTTGCCCTAGATAAAGTGAAATAAGTTTTTTTGTCGTGTGACTTGGTTTTGGCAAAGTTATACCTAGGGCACTACATGTTAACTGGGGCATGGTTGCAGTGGCTTAAGTGGGAAATACAATGAAAAATAACAGGACTGGTGGAAATTCCGCGATAACGTATATCGTTGAGCTAGCTGAACTCTCAAAAGAATTCATGTTTTTTAGCTTACCTAACCTAATCTAACCCATTCTATTCTAACGTATTTAATCCTATAACGCCTTAACTTAACCTATCGTGAATTAATCTATCTTACCATTACCTAGCCTATCCTTACATATTCCATGCTAACTAGCCTATTACAACCTTTTCCATCAGTCCTAAGCTACCCTACCGTCTGTTAACGCCTGGCACCTAAGCATGGGTTTCTATTTACCTAACGATAGTTGACCCGGTAACAGCATATGCTTTACGACAGTCAATCTTATCTGTGATAGCCCTTCCAGTTGGAAAGCGTGACTGTACTTCACGGAGAGACGGGAGACGCAAGCACAGTTGTAATGTACATGTAAACAACTCGAGATGCCTGCTCTTCCTGGATATTCTCTCCTGTGCGCTGATTTTTTAGGAACATTAGCGAAGCGACTGCTTTTAAATATGAAATTGGCCTTCAATTGTATTCAGTGCATTAAAATGTGCGGCTGAGATTCATGGAAGATCTCTTTCTTTTAACAGCTGTAGCGGGCGTGTTCTCGCTGAATCAGTCCATATCAGAAGCCAAATCCACGGAATCCTAACTCCATATCCCCAAAATGATGTCCGAGAGACTGTATTTTTGCTCTTGTTGCTGCATGCGAATCAGCAGTTGGCGTCCCTTGATAAGCGTACACTACTTCAAAGACATGGTGTGCTTCACACTGACCCTCCGATGAACTCAATGACTGGCATTGCCCCCTCTAGTGGCGACTGCTCGATATTCAGTGTCCAATGTTGTGTTTTCAATGCAAGCAGACTTTACTTGTCTGCATGACCACGCAAACTACTTCAAAAGGAAGTTTCTTGCGCTTGCATCGAATTATAAGTAGCCTTCGATATCCTCTTCGGTCATAAGCCTGCGGTGGTATCAGAGATACAATGGAGATTATCTGTTAAGTGCGGTTGTCTTGAATGGCACAGAGGTACAGGTGTTCCGGCTCAGCTGTGAGCTCTGCTGCATGTGGTCGAGGCTCTGCAGCTGGTTCTGCTTGACTCAATTGATGCAAAGAATATAATTTCAGATAACATTAACTTTTCCTTCGTTGGATGTACCTGACACAGCTTTTGGCTGATCCGTTGTGACGGGAGCGACACGTATTCGGTAGTGTACGACCATCTATTTAGCGCCATATATTGTCGACCTTTTAAGTGTACTGTTGAAGCGAGATTAGTTTCATTCGTGCATAGCCTTTAACTCTGTTACCGCATTAGTCATATGCCCTAACTCTGCATTGCGTGAAGTATTCTATCCTCGTGAATGTCTCGCGAAATTTTTTTTTAGTGTTACTGCTTTTCATTCTTTCTTCATCAGTGTGGCGACTGGGAATAGAAGATGATAGTAAGATTCTAGGAATAGATTTTGCTGGATGAGTTTATATAAGAATGAAAGCGAGTTAGAAGCTTCAAGATCCCTATTTTTGTGTCTGTTTTCTTGTTTTTAGTACCGTTTTAGCAATAAATTGTTTTTAACTATGGCTGAACGATTGACTCATTTACTCACGTTAGAAGAGACTCTTCGATTCCTACGGATGAATAGACTAAATTCGTATTTCAGTAAGTTAGAATTCTAGGTAACCGGGGCTCTATGTGATGAGATATAAAAAAACGGTAAATCCGTGCTTAGCATTTTTGTCGATCAAATTTTTTTTCAATATCCCCAAACCAATTTTATCCCGAAATTTCTTAACTTCGGATATTGTAAATGTTTTTACCTCGACCACATTAGTACAAAAATAATTACTTTTGAAAAGTAGTGCTCTAGTTTTGCATTTTATCAAACAAACAAACAAACAAACATCGGCATCTACGGATGCTTTATTTCCAATTGAAGCATGATACATATCACCTTTTACATTGGTTTTTCAAATGCCTTATGACTAACACCAGGACGCCATGACGCTTTCCCCCGGTCAAGACCGGTACCCATTTCAGACACCTGGGGAGAGTGGGGTCTTGTGCTTAGAATTTTTCTCCTAGACCCAACAGAGAAAATCGCCACCAGATATTAAAAGGTACTAATTTTACCACATTGAGCTCCACATTCTTGATAGCTGGTTCGAAAAGCATTATTGAGTTGCCGGATCTCGGAAAACTTCTCGGAAGGAGGTTGAGGATCAGGGAGCTGAAACGGAAAGACTTCTGCATTGAAGATAGTCAATGGATATATTTCCGTACGAAGAAATGCATCCTACAAGTGTTAACGATTCAAAATTATCGTGAGAACATGATAACCAATCATTGCTGAAATTATTAACACAGTTCTTTCGACCATCCTCTTAACAGAGAAGCGTCCTTTTCTACTGATATTATTCCCATAATGATACATGTTGAACCTGTCGCCACTTAGCTTGATTTCCTCTTTCACTTGATGGTCATTTTATCTAATTAAATTCACAGCAAATTCTCCAGTAGTCATTTCATTTTCCTTCCTTCAGTTATTTTTAAATCGTAGTAAATCTTAGATTCATTTTTCGCTATATGGAATTATTAGCGCTGTCCTCGAGTCCATATACAATTTTCAGCGAGCGTAGATGTTTTTGTCGCTAGAAAACGTTTGTTTCATAATATATGTATGTCCTCGTTGTTTCCGATGCATAGCTCTTGAATAAGTTTTTGGGGTACAAAATACAAAAATAATTTAAGTGCCCGCAAGAGCCAAGCTGAGGTTCGATTTTAAAATGAATTCACTCCATCTGTGTACACAAGGGAATAAACATGATCATCTTATGTTGAACGGTGATGTTCGTTGTTTTCTAGGGTTGTACTGCATTTCGAAATACCTCACTGGCCGAGTGTGGGAAGAGAGCGTGTTGCGTTAGTTATGAAAAGCCTTGAATTCATGATTGCATTCCTTCAGTCCAGCATAATGATGACCCAGGGCGGCGATGTGACCCAGTCAACCCTTGCTCATAGGCTCCAAGGCCAATGTTGTCATGGTCGTGATACCACGACCTCTCACTTTCTTTTTGAAGAACGAATTTCTCTTCTGTTTTCTTTCGTTGCTCTCTTCAGAGGAGTGCGTTAAGGTGAATTATTATGTAGCTGATTTTGAGAACTTGAGCTTCCTGGAAGGAGGCAAAGAAATCCTTAGCTACATCTGCATGCGTGTAAAGGGGAGTCATATACGTTGACACTACCTGTTTTTGTTAACATGTCACACTTAAAAATATTGGCGGCTTTCGATGGTAATCCTTGTTGCAGGAGACTTACGCTTTTAAGAAGCTTAGCGGTTTCGTTCTTATTTTGTCGCATGAGAAGCCGGCGTGCTCTTAACCAGACTTCTCCCAACAACATCGTTCCTGCGGCCTTTTTTTTCTTTCCTCAGTTTTTCGTAGTCGCGTTTTTTCAAGATGCTTGGGTTTTCCTCAGCTCTGGTTGTGGACTTCAGTGAGATGCAGAGACACTGAAAGTTTACGCCTTTGTTTAGCTACTCGAATGAGATTTTGACTGGGTTCTACTGTAATGCTGTTCTATATTGAGAATAAATGGTAGCTCAACTCTGAATTTTACAATGCGAGTTTGTGTGTAATAACTTTTTTATTACACACGTTTGTTTTGTTTAGGGACTGAAAACTAACTTGTCCTGTCTAAACTTATGAAGGTGATACAATAGCTTTTCAAAAGTAGTAAAAAGAAGGTTTGCAACCTCAGTTCAATATCAAAAAAGAATCTGAGAATAAATGAGAAACTTAAATTGATTATATGGCCAAAAGTGCATTATAAAATACAGTGATTAAAAACAACAGAATTTTATAGATTTTGGACTTCGCTAGTGCTCAATATTGTAGAATTTTCTAGATTCATAGGTCTTAGCTTATGAAGATAATAGGCTGCAAAGTTCTCTCCCTTGCTAATGGTCAATGGGTAAATTATAGTTTTTAGGCTTTTGTTTGTGCTGCTTCTAATCATAGAAGTCAAGTATTCTATTAAGATGCCTCATTTATTCTTAAGTTCATAATTTATGATGAGATGAAGTTCGAGGCGTTTTTATTATGTCGTTTTAAGATTCTTTCTCTGCATATACTTTATTGTTGATATACTTGGATCGTTCCCAGTGTGAGCAAGGACAAAATTTCCTGTTTAATTTTCATTTGAAGACGTTGAATTCTAGTTTTTCCACATCATGTGATAGCTTACAAAGAGTAACAATTTTCGCACATAAATTCGTTCTTACGGTACAAGATTGTTACACTACTAAAATAGAATTTTGTAGTTATGTTAACTGATACGGGGTTGAACTATTTAACGTTCTCATGAGCATCCTACCGTAAAACGTGAGGTTCATTTCTCTGTATCCCTACTCCTGAGACCTCGATAAAAAGACGCAATGGTTATCGACGGAGAGCGCTAAGGCATTTGTTCTCACTAGAGTTCGACTACGCTATCGTGGAGTGGTACGTATGAGTTGTCAAGAAGCTTCGCTTGACCGTAGAGTTGCTGACTGGACAACAGTGATAGTCTCGAGTACATACCTCCTTACCTTGGCACTCAAATGCACCCTTGCTTAATATCGAGTACTTGAGTTTTTTTGCTAGTCACCTTCAAGAGTTGAAGGTAAGTGACCTTCAGAAACCTGTTAGCAGGGGCTACTTCGTTGACAAGTGATCTGGAGTCGGGCATACGACCGTCGACCAATCAGGCTTAAAAGTGAGTTTTCTGCGGCTGGAATGCTGATTTCTTTAAATAAGTATTGAAATATCAAATTAGAGAAATTGAAGTGCGTCAGGTCAACAGTGCGATCTCATTAATCGAGAGTTTTTTTATTCACCAAAGTATATTTTTAATGTTATGTTGCTTGTAGTTTTCATTTTGAAAATATGTCGTAGCGTCTTCTCCCATCCCTTGTTTTGTATCAAGAAAGTTGCTGTTTTACGAGGAATGCACGGTATTTATTAAACCTTGTGAATCCTCGCGCGTCTAACTTAATGATTTTTAACTTATTCATAACATTTAAATATGAGTAACATTTCACGGAGCTCTGAAGAAAAAAAACTGTTTTACAAAAATACATCTTCGTCTTTGAATATATGCCTTTCTAATTAGTACTAGGTTGAATAATTTGAAAAACCATCACGGGGATATAACTATTGTAACTATGGGAATTAGCACTCCCAAGGGAAAATATCGATATTGATGTTATTACTCAACCAATTGTTGGTAGAGGGTATTTTTAACGGCTGTACGTACCTAATTATTAACCGAAATGCTTTGATTCAAGAAATCGACAACTTCAGAGTTTTTTGTACTACTTTTGGGCTACCGCGGGCGTGACTGTCACTGCATGAAACGATGTATTAGAAGCTGTTGTTTTATTTTGACCAGGCAAGTGCTGCTGGCAGTGGCGTTGGGTGCGGTGTGCTACCTGCTGCTGCTGACCGTCCCTCCCGTCGCAGTGCACCGCATCACACTCGTCGTGTGCATGGGGCTGCTCTCCGCCGCCCACCTCTACCGCCAGACCATGCAGCAGGCCACCTTCGTCATCGACATTACAGGTCGCTCGCTACGCACCGCATTATCCGTAATAACTCTCAAAGTGAATTTTAAAATCCACTTTCGTAGACAGCTTTAGTGTATTTTATTCATTGGGAAATTTGGGCCCTTATGTGTTCTTCGAAGTTCGTTGTCGAGTGGCAGTCACTTCCTTCTCATTGTGATGTTGGCGACTGCAAGATGCCGATGTCAGTTTAATGATGGTGGTTGTGATAACGGTAATATAAGAACAAAATGTGAACGTTAAAGGGTTAAAGGCTTTCATTTTGTGGCGTCAGTTCACTGGTATTCTTCTGTATTTAAGGTTTGAAGAATGGCTATGTTGATGATATATGAACAAAAATCTCGAGAGACCTCCTTGCGAGAATCATTTGCTTCAGAGAGCTTGTCTCGTTCAGATTCAGCAGCTCGTTACACTGGTGAAACATCAGTGGTGTCAAAGATTTTGAGTTTCAATGGAGCATATTTCAGTGAGAAATAAGTAAAGTAAGGCGTTATCTTTCTCCAATACTATCTCGTGAAAAACCCTTTCATTTATCGATCGCATGCTCGTATTCACTTCGTTTCCGCATTAATTGTAATTATTTTTTCTCATTTTCCATGTCTTACCGATGATCGTTTGGAATAAAGAACCTTGGGCTGAGTTTGAAAAGGTTTCATCAAATTTCAGAGAATTAATGGAAGGGAAACTGGTGTCTAACGCCGAATAAACGAAGACGTACAAATAGCAGATAAGGCGTTCTGTTCGTAGAGCTATCTGTGATCAGACCCTGTGCATACTGAGCCAACCGAAGTCACGAAGAAGTAGCTTTGCCTCTACTGTATGACGCTAAGCTCACTCGATCACATAGTCTACTGTAAGCGTACGGAAATGAGTGTGACGTAGCATTTCAACGGAGTTGGCCATGTAATCATACCGGGACAAGTGTAACGTCTACAATTTTGGTGTTCTAATTCTCTAGGGTATACTTACTGGTTAAGGGAGGTTACCAGTTCAACTTGATTGGGGCTACGAAAAGTTCCGTTCCGGCATGAAAATTACATGAATGAAATGCAACACATTTGTATTTGATACAAAGGTTTAGAAATTAAAACGTTGAAGATGAAAAATAATTTTAGTGCTTGTAGTTTTGATTAGAAAATAATCGCTAACTTTTATGTCACGGTATCTTGCGTTCACCCTTCATAACTTTGAACATCTTTGTTGTTGTAAGTGTGGCTTGAACTAACTTATAATCAATCAATCAACAATTACAGCACACTGCGTGATATGTTGTGCCAAAATACCACGACTTTGACGTCAAGTGCAGGTGGTCGGCTGATCATCCTCTTGTGGTGACTTGGGGTCGGACTTCATACGTACTTTCTTGAAGAAATGAAATGTTGATTGAGCAATTGACCGCATCATTTCAAGTTTTGTCTAAGTCATTATCCAACGTATATAGTTTATTTACATTGCAACGTACTGTATGTTAATGTCGGGACTAAATAACTTGATTGAAATTAGTATTTATTAAGGAAAATGTTTTACACACCATGGTTTTTTCGAGATGCATTGTGACATTTTGGGGTAAAATATGCTCAATTATTCTAAAAAATTTAGAATTGCTTTCCATGTGGGAAAGAATTGATACCTCTCGAACATTTCCTATGAATTTTGAACATTCCTATGCTTAAGTACAACTGTAAAATAACGTCTAACTCAACTCACTTTAATTAGTTCAATTCATTGTGGGATCATTGGAGGCAACAGGTCATGTACTCTGAGTGCCAGAGTGTTGCAATTGCAGAGACCTTTTTATGCAGGTTCGAAAAGGTGACCTAATTTGGAGAGTTACATTACATTGTGAACTGCCACGAGGTGCTTTCATGGTTGTGCAGCTAGTTTATTTTTTAGTTCTGCAGGGAGATTTTTTTTGTGGGCACAAGTGTACCAAGTGACTTGTGGAGCATTAATTTTCTGCGGCAGGTGTCCACTGACTGAGGGTAATGTGTGGGCTGAAAAACGATCTTATTCTCATGCTAAGGAGCGATAATGTAGACTGAAGTAATAAGTGGTGCCTAAAAATAGAATTAATTTCTTGAAATCCCATTAGTTTTTATTTGATCGAGATGAAAACGTTAAAAAATTACAGAGCTGGTATGACAGCGACGACTGTGTTTATTTTCGGCGAGAGTATTATCGAGTTTCTAAGAATCACCATATGCAAATTACCTTGTGTTTGTTCGTCAAGTGTAGGTTGCTCATGTTGAATGTTTAACGTTTTGTTATATTGATAGCAACTTCAGTGTCAGATGGCTGGTGCTTCCAGTGCAGGACAACTAACAGAATTTTGAAGCAATTTAACTAGTAGGGAAATATTCTAAAGTAAATAACAAAAATTAAGGAAATTAGTAGCATTGATAAAACTATTTTTTCTATACATTTCATAAGCCTTGCACGTTCAAGTTACTGTTGATTTCCACCAAGTTTAAGCTGTCGCACTTTCACTGGTCCGTGAAATGCACTTAAAATATTTTTTATTCAACTTGATAAATTTTTTAAGACTTTCATTCAATAACAGATGGCTTGCGCAAAAACTTGATTGAAAAATTTCTAAAGATAAGTTTTCTTTCAAGTTTCATGATTGTTTTTGCTTAGCGAACGTTTCTAAAGAAGCATGTTTTTTTAAATTTAATGTAAGGAAGTAGGAACCGTCTTCAACGCAAAAGACGCACGCTTAACTTAAATTTCAGGGTACTGACAACATTAATCCCTGAAAATTTTTCTGTAAACCATTTGAGTTTTGGTATAGAAAGGGTTAAGTTTCACATGAATTGAAGTCTTCGTGAACATTGTTAACATGTGAGTGTAAAAGTTATAATTTAAATCAACTTTGACTAATGGTGTAAAAATGCATGCAGTAGATCTAATTGTATAGCTCGAGTAACAACCAACCTTGACAGATTTTGGAACGCCAAGTACCCATCTAGAGTCGGGTTCTGATCGTAACTTTGCGCTGCTTTAGCGTTGCGCAACCCCCCCACCACGCTACGGCTACGTGGAAACAAGGTGTGCAACATTTCCTCTCTATAATAAATCCACTTCAATGTTGGCAAAAATTTACTGCCTTCGTTGTAGGGGATTTAAAAACAATTGATTATCGTTGGATTTTCTGATAAATGAAGGATATGAATTCATTTATCGCTTGTGTATTGAATGCATTCCAAGAGCCAATATTGTATTTGGCTTTTGTTTGTTGTCATCTGAGCCTTGGTGTTAAATTTAGTTATTTTTTTTACAGGTCCACTGATGCTTATGGTTCAAAGAATAACGACCGTTGCATTTGGTATCCACGACGGTCGTACGAAGGAGCCCGAGAAAATGACAGCAATGCAGCGTAAAAATGCCATAACGTGAGTTCTATGTAAAACTTGAGTGTTTTTATTTTCATTGCGTCCTTTACCGTAGTTTTTAGCTTGCTTTTTCTGGTCTTATAACGATGTGGCAGTTTCTTATCTTATCTCGCTTCAGTTGGTTGTGAAGAGGGTTCGCACTCCTCAGGGGGATACAACTATTGTATCTATGGGAATAAGCGCTCCCAGGGGAAAATGTGTGAGGGCCCGAGCTGAGAGTTAGGCCTTCTTTTTGTTGAAATTAAATATTTTTTTGCTATGTTAAAACCACCTTTTTCGGTTCACTGCTATCCTGTTTTTCAGCACCTACTACTTCCTTTTTCAACTTTTATCATGTTTCATGAACTTCTTTCCCAACTTACTGTTTCTATGCCCCTTCTGCATAGATTCCGCATTCCCTAAATCCATTCTAAATGATGCCTTCCTCCATCCTCTCGTCGAAACGCTCTTTTTTGTAGCGGTTATGGAGGCTTAAACTAACCTACAATCTAATCGAAGAGGGTTCGCATCTTCTCTTCACGTATTTCGCAAAGCTCAGGAATGCTTTATGACGAGAATATCTATTCAATAAAGTTATCATGGAAGTGCTTCAACCATTTGCCTTACTAGAATATTGTTGAGAAGGAATTTAAGTAAAAAATAGCAACATGTTGAATCGTGACTGAAATTATCTTGATGTGGGGATCATTTTCTACTTTTGCTTTTCTTTGCTGCTCATTTACAGCTGCAGAATTTGACGCATTATCAGAGATTTGTTTCGCAAGAAAATACTTTTCGATGCCAAGACAAAAAATATTCTGAAATACTTTCCCTGAGTTCAATTTTAACCTTACTTATCAGTAGATGGTACTTAAATAAGAGAACCTTGGTTAGGGAAGATTAAATTTGTAAAAACGTATTGCGAGTTATGTGCCTTAACTTCAGGGAATTACTGACAACTTAGTTAATTGATTAAGATGATATCATGAAATCAAGTTCCATGACTGCTTCTGATCACCTTATAATTCTGTATTTTTCAGTTGAGACCCATAATTAATGGTCGAATTAGTTTATTATGTTCTTTCTTGCTCTGACGTGGGCGTACAAATCAACTTGACGCTGTAGTTACCGTTGGCGACATTGTGTGAAGGGCTAAATTTTTTGCTTTCAAGATCCCCGTCAAAGGAATATAACTTTTGCATCCATGGGAATTAACGCTTCCAGGTCCCGAACTGAAAGTTAGGTGGGCCTTCCTTTTGTTCAAATTTGAAGTTTTTACACACCTTGTGTAAATAGATTCCGCATTCTCTTCACTACAATATTAAATAGTACCTTCCTCCTTCCTACCATTGGAACGCCTTTGTTCCAAAGGCTTTAACTAACATCTAAGCCAATCTGCTTTTAAAATCACAAATACTCATTTGAATTTGAATGAGAGATAAATTTTTCATTTGAAGTCAGTGAGTTATGTCTTACAATAAATATATCTCTACGAATATGTACTTATGTTCGGGCTCCCTTGAAAGTATCGTTGCTTTGAGCACATTTAGACTGTTACTTCGTGTATTTTATTACTTACTAACCATCGCTGCCTAATTAGTGAAAAATTTAGGTGTTATTGTCCTAAAATATACGTGTAAAATAATTTGAATTAAAAATATTTGATTATTATAATCTGAAATCTCATGAGAAATGCATCAAGAACCATAATTTTTTCATCAGCGGTGGAACCAAGCTTCAAGTTGCTATTGAGAATTCTGGCCTACTTGACGTGCAGCTAAGATACTCTCAGTGGCATAACAATTGATCATCTTTCTTGAAGAACCAAATATAGGGTTTGATTGTTTTCGTCCAGAACAAGATAACTTTTTTATTGGTTTATCATTTGGCGTTCGCGATGACCCAGAATGGCTCCGTCCTCTCAGGCCCCTTGCGAGCTGGTTCTTGTGTTTGGTTTACGAATCATTGTATTGTAAATTCATTTTACTAGGGCATTTATTGCTTGTATCGCTAACTTAAGATGTTTTTCATTCCTGACTTGGTTCCTTGGCGTGTCATTCAAGATTAGTTTAGCAGAGCTGAAAGTTGCTGTTTATATCCTGATTTTTTGGTAAACTATGTATAAAAGTTTGTAATTTTTTTATAGCTCACTTTTGGTTTGCTTCATTTGTTTTACAAGGCTAGTGATGGTATAAAGCAAACTAGTTAAACTCTCTGAGATCTGCGCATTCAGTACAAGCGACTCGAGCTGCCCCGTGTTAAACCATTTGTACATTCTTTGAGTGTAAATGACTTGCAGCCTTTTTGCCCATTTCTAATTTCCTTTGATTTGTTTATTGTTGCTCAATTAATTAACAGGACGACGCCGAGCATGGTGGAATACTTCAGTTACCTACTGAGCTTCCACTCTATCTTGGCGGGGCCCTTTCTCATGTTTGCAGACTACAGGGACTACATCAACGGCAACGACGAGTACAGCAAGGCGGTTGTGCAGTGCAAGGTAAATATCTCGGCTCTTGTTGGGTTTGTGTCTGTACCTACACCTCATATTTGGGCACAGGACTTACAATCTTACTCACTTTACTTACAATCAAGGGTCTGAATTGAACCTCGTATGATCTATCTGCTTGTGGGTTCGAGCTAAAATTCTTAAAACTGAACAGAAAAATTAGGATTTCGGTCCGAGTTTTTCAGAATTTGGATGGCTTGTGTTAGGCAATTGTGAGAACAATCTAGTGTATAATTTTTTTCTCTTCCGTTGCCCAATATTTCTACTTGAATCGATAGAATATCACATGCTGATAATAAATAGTTTTAAATTGGTTTTGGTTTACACTTTGGTCGTTATGGCGACAGGAGTAACTTGGACCGAAAGTTGAGTAATCTTCCAGAAGTATTTTCATTGTAAGTGAAGTGCTTGTCTCATTTTCATATTCTAGCGTCGGTATTTGGGTTGATCGTTTCACGATTTCAATGGGATTGGTAATACGACGGTAAAATGTTCTAATTATCTTAGAATCATAAGAACTTTTATTAGCGAGTAGAATGAATTTTCTTTAAAACGTAGGGACCCCGTTGAATTTCACTTGAGATTGGAGTAATCTAAGATGTGGTTGTGTTGGCATCAGTCGGTAGAGCAGGCGCAGCAGCGTTTGCAGGACCGTGCCAACGCAGGGGTCTACAGCCACGCGCCGCCGCTCAACGCTGCCACGACGGCATTCAAGAAGCTCGCACTTGGGGCTCTCTTTGGCATCTCCACCGTTTGCGTCGCTTCTTATTACCCCGTCTCCCTCCTTACTGGTCAGTTATGGCATCATTCGCTTATTTTTATGGTTGGATTCAACATCAATATTTATCGTTGTATTCACAGCCGTTTTCTAGTCGACTAAACTTTCGTTGTTAAGTTGAAAGACTTTCGTTATTCGTCGAAAAAATGATTTTATGACCTACTTTTAAAAGCTTGACCTTATCATCTCGTGGGGGTTGAGTTTTTCGGTGTATACATTTTCCTTAGTAAAATATTTTTCCCCCTTCAAAACAGTTAAGTTAACGAGTTAATTTTGTTCTTTTTCTACGTACTGTTATTGTACTTCATGTTTGTTTTGGCTAAAGGGCCGAATTGGTGTCAAGGGCTTCCAATATTTCGCTGTGCATAGCTCGTAAATCTTTGGTACTCAAATGATTACTTTTCATATCTATAGCAATAGCACAATATAGATGATTTTGAAAAATGCAGCTTGGGTTTCAATAGTTGACATCCGGGTGAAAACGTAACTCTAAATTCAGTGTTTCTACGTGAGGCCCTGAGCGAGCTAGAGGTTAGGTAGGCCTTCCGTTTGTTGGACCAGAATAGTTTTTTTCACAGACCAACTTTTTTCGATTTACTGCTGCTCTTTTTTCTACACCTTCTGCTTCTTCAATTTTTATCTCGTTTCATGAAGTTTTTCTCAACTTACTGTTTCTATGCACTTTCTGCTTAGATTCCGCGAACCCTTCCTTCCTCTTTCCTCTCTTTGGAACTCCTATGTTGCAGTTAGGGAGCTTAAACTAACTTCTAATCTAAATCCTAATTTTACTGTTATGCCTTGAAAATTCTAGCTGTATTCAATTTTAAAATTTCTATTTCGATATTATTGAAGAAACATCAAGTTTTACTATTAACATTCTAATAGCGAGTTCCAACAGAGATAAATGACTGTAATAGCTGCTGGGATTTGCGGGTGACTGCCTTATTATGTTTTGCTCACCTCTGTCAAGACGTACGTTTATGGTACCTAACTGAGGTTGATTTCGAATCAACTTCGGCCTCCTTCATTATTCGGAGTAGAGTGATGCGATGCAGTGTTTCTCGCAGTTCCCAGAGAGGTGCAGTATTAGTAGTTTGGGACTACATTCGCTTTTCGGCGCAAATCACGAATTTTTCTTGGTAACACACGATTAGCTTTCGATGAGCTTTCTTACGCTGAAGATTTAGTCTGGACGTCATAATAGTACAATATTCCATTGATAAACTGTTGTATGTGGTATTACTTGTTTTAAATTTCATTGCATGTTTTCTGCTTATGCTTCGGGGTCTTGGGCACACACGTCATGGGATGCATACATCATAAAACAAAGCTAGTGGAAATTATGGTGTATTCAACCTTTTATTTATTTGAAGTTACATGATAGAGTGCAAGAAAACAGGTCAGTGTGTAACTCAAAATCTGGCCTAGGATCTCATCCACACAGTTGTTTTTGCGATACAAGACGAAAAAAAGCAGAAGTATTTCATCAGTGTAGTGACTAGGTTCCCGTCCTAGTTTTTATTGCGCTTTGGTATACACGAGATAACTCACAACGTATGTGGTCTCGTAACCAACTAACATTTTATTTGCAGGTCCGAGTTTCCACAATAGTTCTATTGTGCACAAGTTGTGGCTGATTTTACTGACGACGACGCTCGCCCGGCACCTGTACTACACAGCGTGGCTGTTGGCGGAAGCCGCCTGCAACATGGGTGGTCTTGGGTACTCGGGTCTGGACAAGCACGGCCGGCACACCTGGAATGGGGCTTCTAATGTCGACATCGTAGGCGTCGAGGTACCATCCAATATGAACGAACGATCGATTACCAGTGGGCCAAAAATGATGCGTTGAAGTAGACTATTTTTCAATGAATATAATATAGACTATTTATAAGTGGATACCGGAAAGATAGTCTCTGTATGAACAGAACACTCAGTGCTGTGCTCATGACCTCCAGTCGAAGTGAGCAGACTTGTGATATTATCTTGTTCTTTTTTTTTCTATTTAAAATCTAGTTTCCCAATCATGAAATGTCTATGCATGATGAATTAAAAAAAAAAACAAGCAACCTCGAGCATTTGGATTTGTCGTTCTCACTTATTGGACGAAGGATCTGCATTGAAAACTCAGTTTGATTGGCATCAATATTGAGTTGAAGCTTTCATTTTGACGATTTCTAGCTTCAGGTGAGAAGTAATCAAGTTATTTGCCATAGCTCAGTATTTGTGTATCTCGTGAGACGTTATATAAGTCTCGTAGCTTGTTTGGCATACCATGCTAATATTTTGTCCTTTCAGTATCATGTATGTTCTGATGCCGTACTCGTAACTTTACATGCTTGTGATAAATGAATCTTCTAAATGAACTTAGAAGGTCTAAATGTGACACAAGATTTTGTATAACCCTTCAAGGCCGTTAAAGTTGAAGCTCAAAGCGTAATTATGGGAGTCAAATCAAAGAAAACACGGACTAGAAGTGTGCACTATCAGTTGTATTCACATATAATGTTACTGAACGCCTAACAGTTATAGACCTCTATAACACAGGCAAAGCATGCAAATTTCTTACGATTATGAAGAAAAGATAAATTTACGGATTTTCGATTTTAGACTCGATGATAAGTCCAAGTTCTCGAGATTGTTTGATTATTTTTTAATTCATCACACATGAAAATTTTACGATGAGGAAACTGGATTTTAAATACAAATAAAAGAGAACAAGACATTTTCAGAAGCATGCGCAGTACAACTAGAGAGCGTCAGCCCACTGTGAGCACTAAAATACTCCTTGATTGAAGTATGGGAATGACGTTTTTATTTTATTTTCTCCATTTTTTCAGTTTGGCACAAGCTTTCGGGTTATCCTCGACTCTTGGAACAGCAAGACTGTTATTTGGCTCCGCTACGCGGCATATGAAAGGCTGCCTTCCAAATACCAAGTGAGAAGTGATCGAATAAATAGTAGTAATAATACTCGGACATCAGCGGTATTTGTATTCTGTTTTTTATTTTTTATGCGTAAATTCATACTTATAGTGACACACATCAGTATTCACATTGGTAGCACCCGGAATTTTCAACTTCCGCGTATCTTTTTTAGCTCAAAGCACCATGAAAAAACGATCTTGATGTAGATAATTATTCTGAACAATTTCGAAAATCGATTTATTTTTATTTATTTTGTTATTCATTTATGAACGAGCTTGTGTGGGAACACACCTTGTACTTGAATTTCACACGGCCTTACTTACCTCCATACTAAATGGTGCCTTTTTTCTTCCTCCCTTTGGAACACAGTTGTCGTCAAGGAAGCTTAAGCTACAATTGAAACAATAGTAATATGAAGTTACGCTCCATTGTAAAATGACGGCCCAGTCTGCCATCATCGTCGCTACAATATTTTACAAAATGCGTGGAATAGTAAAATTCAACCTCATCGTAGGTGTTTAATATTTCAGGAGTAAACGTATGCTGCAATTTCCATTCTAATTATTAAAAACCGGTAGGAATGCTGATTGAAGTGATGTTTGTAGAATTAATTTTGGAGAAGAATTTTTTGAAATAAAGTGATAATCCTTCGTTAAACTCAAACTCATATTAAAATTAATGGAATGAATTTGAACATCAACTGTGAAATGTACTGGGAGGTGCAAGAAGAGGGAGAAACGTGAATGAAATGGGCAAATTATCTTGTGTGTGTGTGTGTGTTACTCAACATGCGTTTCCCAGGTGGGAGGCACGTACACCCTGTCCTCAATGTGGCACGGATTCTACCCTGGATATTACTGCACTTTCTTCTCTGCGTCTCTGATGACGACGGGCTCCAGAGCTGTGAGTTGCTGTGTCTCTTGAAGCTTGCTGATCTTGTATCTGATTCAGTTTCGAAATTTGATGTGCTGAGAAATTTTCACCTAAGGTACCGTTATACTGTATTTATTATTTGGCATTCGGCATACGATTCGTTTTGACGGAGTATTGCGTTGTGGTAGGCGCGCCGCAGTATCCGCCCCATCGTGCTGGGGCTGCAGGGAGGTGAGGAAGGCTGGATCATGACCGGCTACCATGTGCTCACCTGGTTCATGGGCCGACTCATCCTCTCGTACTGCACTTTTAGCTTTGTCCTCCTCCGTTTCTGGCCCACACTCCATGTCTACTGGTAAGCTTGAGTCAGTGATGTGCATCATAGTATCGACTTCAATGTTATTGCATTAGTACAAATATCTGAAATTGGGTATGTGAATAACCTATTTTACCATCCGACTTTGTGTGAAAATAAAGTAGTGCTTGTGCAATTTTAAGTTGAAGCAGCTTCTTCTTTGTTACAATTTTTTTAAATGTCAGGCACAGATTATGGATACTGAATTGCTTGCTTTATTTCACACCTATCAATGCATTGGTTCACTCATTTCTATTAGTTTAGCTTCTTATTGAGATGCTCACTCCTTTTCAGGTCTGTAATGTTCTACATGCACATCATCGGATTACTGTGTATCTTCGTATTGCCCATCATAATTCCTCCACCCAAGCGATCTAAGCCTAAAATAGGCGAGTCCGTGGCGAACGGGACGGAGGTGAGCAACAATTACAGATCAGCTGCTGCCTCCGACGCTGAGAAACCAATTCAGAAGTCTACGGATGAACTAGGCACCAAAACTGAATGAATTGAAGCCTCACGAGGAATTCTCGAGGAAAAGGATAAAAATTTTTGATACATATGTTAAAGCTGGTGAAAAAAGTCCTGCTAAGAAGCCAGACGATAAAGAAGGTATAATTACCTGTCTAGTTAATGTGGGGGGAAATTTCTATGATTTATAGTTTTGACTGCTTTTGCGTAGTACTTTCGTTCTTGCGCTAGCTTTTAAGAAATTACGCGCACATCGGTGAGCATTTTTCTTTTAATTATTGGATTTCAGTGAAACGTTATGGTTTTATATTAACTAAACAAATGACTTGCTTTGAAAGCTAACATTTATTTTTAATAGAGGATCGTGTATTTCCTTCTGAGGTAATGATTTGCAGTTGTTTATCAACAAATGTTTTCAAATTTCACTCAAAGTTGTGCGTGAGTGTGTGCTGTGAAAGTGTCAATTTACTTTTTATGTTTACCCAAATGAATAAAGGAGAGAATATAATTAACACATAACGGTCATTCAATTTTTTTTGCTACAGAATAGATTTGGCAATTGCCATTTAGATAGACGGGCATGATTGAAGAATGAGACATGTGTGGTGCACATGAGATATTTCGTTCTGGATAAATCCAATTAAAAACGTCATTTCGATGTTTTTCTCTTGGAAGGGTCGTAGTATTTAAAAATATTCATCATGTATTATTTTTCACAAGGGGCATTTTAAGCGATAAATGTCGAGCCTCTTTGACTGTGGTACATGTTTTTTTTGTAATGAGAAATACATAGTTTAAATTAAAAACCTTTAACTCTTATCGTTGCAGCTCAGTTTCAAATCATTGTCAGAGTAAGTTTTGAGTTCTATGTTGTTACAGTTGTATTCCTCGTGGCGTGTTGTGTTCATTTGAGATTGTTAAATCAGACTTGAAGCTAGCTTAACTATGTTTTAATGCGTAATGTTTTACGAATATGACTTCGAAGATTGTGCATCTACTTTCCACTCGACTTATTTTTGTCAGTAATATCTGAAGTGAAATTCTTCAGAACTATTATGACGTTCAATACGGAGACTACGAATTGGGACATATGTGTACCATTCGGTTAATTACTCATTTATGTACTGGCATAAATGAAAACCTTTTCAATTAATTCACTGCCTTTTTCAAAATAGATTTTTAGCGCACGAGTTAAAATATTACCCTGCAATGATGTTCCATGCTTCTTTGAAATGACAGGAAAGTATTCGACCTGTGAAGTAGGTTTTCAGTGTTGCTACTTCGACTTAACCTAATCGACCGTTGCAACCGCGCAAACGTAGTCAACGGTGTTGCATGCTGGTGGAAGAGTGTGCTAAGTTCTAAAGAACGTTGAACTTCTCGTTTTATTTTAATGACCGAAGTTATTTGCTGCCTTATTGATAGGAGTATGATTTTAGTTAATTTTGTAAGTCGGAAAGCTGATACCAGTGTTCTTTTTACTTTTGTGTAGGTCTCTCGGTCTGACTTTAAGGATGGGCGAGTTTATTAATTCATAAGTGCGCTCGATTGACACGAAATATAGGCTCGAGTGTTAATGTACAAATTTTGAATTTCACGCACTGATGCGTGGCAGTTTGAACATCAGAACTTGCGAGACTTGTAAACGGAATCGGGAGTCGGACTGCCTGTTCTGTTAAAGTGTACGTTTTGGATTAGATGAAGGAACTTTTAGAGCCTAGAAAAATAGAAATCAATGAAACTTGCTACAGATCGTTCCTTAATTACCGAAATGAAAGGCTGAACTGGATATTTACTCTTAACATTAGGTGAATATTTTCATTGGTTTTCCAACGTATCATAATCTTTTGCTTCATGGGAATGGTTTCTATTATGGTAAAATTTATATAAGGTTGTGCGTCGATAGTAAATGTTTCTTCTGTTAAACGTATAATCTTTTTCAAAATTTATCACATCATCAACATGGGTATTTAAAAGATTTACGATTAAAGTAGATTCCTAGAACGTTACTCAGATACTTATTACTTATATTTCTGGCAGATTTTAATTTAAACTATTTTCACATAACTGTTGACTTTCTTAGTATTTTATACGAAATGCAAGTTTTGAATCTTCACATAAATTTTATGTAAGTTTTATGTTTCCTGGCTTCATCTTGTCTCGGAAAAATCCGGAATTTTTTTACTTGCCATTTTAGAGAAATGTAAAATGTTACGTTCAAATACAGCCGATTAATACGGAGTACGTTCCTAGCCTCCTGGAAAAATATTGATATGTTAAGTCTTAACATATTTCCAATTTTTTTTAACGCCTTCATACTTCATTCTGTATTTCACTTAGAATATTCACAGTATTTTGGAGCAATTTGGCTTTGAGAAAGTACGTGTAGATAAGTTTTCTTACCAAGCTGCCCTCGACTATACCTCGTGATTTTACGCATGTGGATGGAAATTGAATGTTAGTTTAAGCCTCCCTAACCGCAACAAAGGGGTTTCCACAGAGAAAAAGAAGAAAAGGACTATTTAGTCAGAAGCTAAGGGAAGGCGGAATCTATGCCCTAGATGCATTGATTCCGGGGACCTCATATTCCCATAGATGCAATAGTTTTATCTCCTTCAGAGGCATGTGAATAAACCACGGTTAGTTACTGCGGACTTTGCAGCATATCCTGATCTTTATAAAGTTTGCAATGATATAGTTTACACTAAATATTTTTTCGGTGACTTGCTGAAGTGCAGCAGTTTTTGTTATCTTCTTACTCTGAGGCAAGTTGAACTTATTACAATACGCTTGAATGCGTGCTTTGTCAAGTACGGCGAGCAAAATAATGTCAATGTCAATGTTCCGCAAAATATCCTTCGTTCAAACACAGGACACCTACGAAATACGATGTAAATGAAGCATGGCTGGCAATAACTTGAAATGCAACGACCACGCATGGCTGGTAATCACTAGCCATGCGTTTGGTATTTGAAAGGCAATAGATAAAGAAAACGCACCCAAGCCTAGTGTAAGGTTCGGAGTAGTTGACGCCATGTAAGAATTGAGAAATTTATGTAAATTGCTAAATTGTATTAAAAACTATAATTTTATACATTTCCAACAATATGGAGACCCAAAAATATAATTTCGAACATCTATCATGCTTTATGGATAATAAATCTGTTCTTTTTCCACACCCTATTCAAAAACACGTAAAATGGGAGTAACAAAACGATAATAGAGCCATAAGTTACTTATGGCTGAGGTATCATAACAAGGTGCGGAAAATCGTTCATATTAAGAAAACTTGACATTACCAAATAAAGCGTGCAACACAGCCACAACTCACAAACACTTGAATGCCATAACGCTACGGGGGCCTTTCAAAAGGTTGGAAATAAATCCCTAACCAATAAATTTCAACACCACAAAATTTCGGAAATGTCGGAAAAATTTTGAGCACTTCAAGCAAAGACCCAAAATATATCTAGAAAGATTTTTCACTCGAAACTTGGCAACACCTAAAGCTATGATTTTTATTTAAAATCAGTGTACAGTCACACGCGTTTTTGTTGTGAAATTGCGATAGTTATGAAAAATCTGTCGTGTTCTAAATAGACGTTTTCAAAACAGGCGTAGCAGTGACCAATATTTTCTTTTTTCTTTCCCCAACTGAAACCACCTTGTACCTAGGTTGTCAGGTGAGCAGCTACGCACTCATGTCCACAACTAGCTTACCAAATGCCGACTGGTTGATCACATCGTCGTGGGCCTGTGACACCTGCAATAAATATTCCAAAATTACGGGGAATGCTGACCCTGAAAATATTGGGTTGCCCAAAAGTTACCCAGCAATTTTAAACATTTACCACGTTAAAACTGGCAGTTTTCACTAAGAAACAGTTTTATTCAAACATCTTCTATTATTATCCAGGCACAAACGAATTCTTGGCTGTATATTTTACACCACACTTCTAACAATATTTGATGAAAAGTTACAAATTTCTTCAATTGGTTTCTCATTCAGTTCTTGGGAAATGTTGAAACATTTACAAAGACGTTATCCTTTAAATCTCTCCAAAGAAAATAATCTGGCGATCGCGGTGACCAAGAAATATAAATAAAGCGTGAATTCAGTTGACCTGGAATGCAGTCCTTGGCGATGTCATAGTGTCCCTTGTGTGTGAGCGGCGGCCCTATTTTGATACTAAAGCAAGAACGGATTTCGATGGACTAGGGATAAAGCTTTTCATAAAACTCTTAACTTCGACTAAAGATCTTTTTTTTAATATCATTCCGCAATGGCCGTTCACTCGTCCACCGCGTACATAGCCATTTTTAGAAGTTTCAAAAGCATGTAAGGTATTGTTAAATCCGTAAGCCTAATTACAGTTAGTCTGTATCATAAATATAAAACTCCCAATATTACTTTTTTATTTGCATTTAACTAGAACCTTCGAGGTTTTCCAGTAAAAAATGTTCAAAATGGTTAAGTATCTTTTGGGCTCTCTGTACTTAAATTATTTGGAGGACCTGCTTAAATGTACGTCAATTTTTGACACAAACGTACCAATGAAGCATCGATAAACGGCTGAAAACTTCTAAGAACATCAGCATGAATCACAAACCCAACGAATATACGAGCACCTTGGTCTTTTTGTGTCATGTCACCCCGCATTAGTAATGATCGTTGACAGATCGATAGACTTGTTACCGAAGGGGCAACATTTTTAGGACGAAACTAAGTATTACCCAGAACATAATAAAAACTAATCAACCTAATTTTTTTTAATAGGTTGATTTTAGGTTTCAAAGAGTTCAAGAAGAAGAAGAGTTCAAGAAGTGAACTCTTCAAAGAAGAAGAGTTCAAGTGAGAAATTCCGAAGTATAGATTTGGCGTAAAATAAAAATCACGGAGGAAGCCCGAGTTTTCGTGATGCACTGCGTTTTTCAGAAACACGCAAAATATTTAAAGACATATTAAGCGACCAAGAACTGGGCCTGTAACAGTACAAGTGATGCACTTCCTAAACTACAAACATTATTCAAGTAACAAATCTACATGAAATGAAAAACAGGACAACATGTCATTTGAAGAATTGCTTCCCACGGGTCGTCACAATTTCATTATTAGCTGCTTTAGATGCCCGTTAACTCTGCCAGTTCATTTTCAATAATGAACATCCAGCTATGAAACTCTTGAATAAATTTCTCAGGTATTGCATTACTTATTGATCGGGCTAAAAAATCATTTTTTCTTTCCTAATCATAAAAAATAACAAGCGCTCAAAATAACATTAATTCTTTGTTTTGAAGTACAAGCTAACCGAGCAACCTAGCTCCCATTATGATATTAGTTGGCTGAAGACTCCCCAGCCACAACAAAGACGATCTAAAGAGAGCAACGCTCTCCCAGCTAGAAATAGGGGCTATCTCCTTTGTCTGTAGCTGAGGTAACCTAGAATTACCTTCCCATGGAGTGCCCAGTCCTAACACGATGGGATAAATATAGACAAACCTAACTTACTAAAGCCTATTATCTATCCTATGCCTCCTTAGGGGGCTCACATAAACAAGCGAAGTAACTACCTGATCCAGAGTGTAGACTCGAGCAACGCGAGGTTTGATGATTCCTTTTTTCACAGCGTCAATCACGGCTTCGACCATCACCTCCCGTTCTTCCTGCAACGCAGACACGTACGTTCAGTTCACGTTGAAAAAAATGTTTTAAAATTAGATTAGATAAGTTAGTTTAAGCTCTAATCAGAGTAAGGATGAAGGTACTATTTATTATGGATTTAACTGAACGCGGAATCTATGCACTAGGTGCCCAGAAACAGTTCAGAAAGAAGTTTATAAAACAAGATAAATGTTAGTGAAGAAAGTTGTAGGTGCTGAAAAACAGGACAGCAGCGTAAAGATAAAAGATGGTAACAAAGCAAAAAAGTAAATTCTATTTCAACAAGAGGAAGGCCTACCTACGCCATAGCTACGGACCTTACATTTTCTCCACATATTTTCAAATTTCTAGTGCTTCAAAATTCGTATGAAGTTTACAATGCATCTCGCATGAATTGAGAAGAGTTGCCGGACAGCCACGAGACGGAGACTAATTCGTGCTCAAAACATTTTAAATAAGTTAACGCAGGCGCGCTAAGAATACCGACTTCGAGCTCGCCAAAAACCACCTCAATTAAGAAATAATCTTATTAAATTTACTCTTGCTTATTATTTGGAACAGTAAGTGCACAAGCTCATTTCAATACCGTCACAAAACATAACAAAGCAGACACTTCATTTCGTCAGTAGTTACTGAACTATCAGATCTAAATTAATTCGACCTCGACTCAGGAACGAGTTGAAAGACCGATCAAACAAAGAAAATAATTCTGGACTTGTTTATTTGAACTCAGATTTTATCAAAATGGGAAATATGGAAGGGCAATATACGATAACAACGCAAATCAAAGCTCCAATGACGCTATTTCAGAACTTGTGAGAAAAATTATTCGACTTTTTCTTAAGCAACTCTCATGTACCAAGGCGAAATTGAAAAGTCAGTGAACATTAATACAAATACAGCTTTTCGATGTATTTCAGTATTAATCATGTCTTAACGATACTAAAATTCCCTTTTGCAGTTTAGAAATAGAAAACCAGATTAAAAAAGCGGAATAATACATTTCGGAATACACTTCGTCTAAGCTGAGAGGTACTTCATACACGAGTAGCTGAGTAAAATCAGTCATTTTTCTGCAACTCGTAATGAAAAATTCATACACTCGTAGGTCTTGCAGAACGTGTGGAATGTTTTGCCCGCTCATCTTCACTCGGCTGGTGCGCATAGCGTGAGGAAATGTGTAAGAATGCATCATCCAACCGAGACACGAGTATTTCCAGAGCTTTCGTATGATGATGGAAAACAAACGTTACATCTAAGGAGTGTATCCACAACTCTAGCAGCTACAAAGCCTCAAGAGAACTGTGACTGACCTCACTGGCAGCGAAGAGAGAGCAACCAACAATGGATGTCTCAGGCGCCATCATGAGCCGCGGGTTGATGGTCACTTCACCCCGGCAACCCACCACCTGAAAGTATCACAGCAGTCACTTTCGCATTCTCAGATTATAGATTATTCAAGTTAATTCATGTCTCCACAATCACTTTATGTTTCGTAAATGGTTTTCATGCATTCTAAAAGAAAAAAATGTTGCTGCGAAAGACCGTTCATCCTTTTCTCGCACTGACTCGGTAATAATCTACGTCAAAAATATATGGATTCTAAAAAACTATTCCTCATAGTTTTCGCCATTGTTCAAGCAGTCAAGTATACTTTGTCTTAAATTAAGCTCACCAATAGGCTACTTATAACCAGACCCTTGAGTCCCGTGAAAAAATCCTACTGTCAACTATTAAGGAATACACGAAGATTGAAATTATATCTAGCACTTATAGTGTCTAATAGAACAGAATGAAATTTAAACTATGAACGCAATATGTTTGCAGTGAAAAACAAGATTCTACGCGAGTGTGCACCATGAGTATATGCATTTTTATTTCTATTCATATTCGGTACGTGCATTTCTAGTACATGAAAACTTAAATCGCCATAGAAAATCAGTAGAAGATAAGTTAAATTGTACCAAAGAGAGCTTGCCAAACAATAAAAAAATTTCCTAATATTGTTAAGAACAAATAAAACCATGGATGTGAGAATTTTCATTCTCTATTTTTGAGGGCATAATCACCATCATCATCTTTAGCGTACAACTATGGAGGCCACAGGTATAGTACTGCTCTGGAGGCCGCATGCATAGAGCGTTCCCGTGTCTGTAAGCGCACACAATCCAGTGATGTGAAATTTTTGCCTGTGGCTTCAATCTGATTTATAGTATATTTAAGAAGACAATTTCCTTGGAAATAGGCCACGAACAATTCAAAACAATTTCGGGTTTATCCATACTCGCACACTCAATAGATAACATAGGCGTTCCAAATTCTGATTCCCTCAACTAAACACTACATGCAATCGTCGTTAAAATATAGATTTGGCTACCAAGTGTATTTATACGAGATACATCCATAAAGAAATATGCACAACAGAGGACTCACCACAACAGTTCCTTTCTTCTTTAAAAGGCTCAAATCGTTGCCAAGGTTGACATTTGAAAGCATCTCGATGATGATGTCAAAGCCCTCTTCCTCGTTCTTCTTCATCTCATCGAGGTAGCCTGCATGACAGAGTTAACTCAAATAAGAAGGGAGAGAAAGTCATGTAGCTTAGTGAAAAATGGAGCGTGAAAGAAATTGGGAGAGCGATTTCAAGAAATCAGTTTTGAATTGAAAATTCCCGAGCCAGTTGCAGTTGGATGCAATATACAGTGAGTAGCAGAAGTAGTTGACACATTGGTCTATCACGTATTTCTCAAAAAACATCCAGTTAATTTAAAATGAAATCCACACTCAATATTTTAATAAATTTGTCTACCTAAAAATAGAAAGGAAATTAAGGAACATTTTGTTGTCAAGACTACTAATTAGAAAAAATACAATTAACCGTATGCAAAAGTATCCCATACACTTGAAAATAACATGATTAGGTGTAATATTTCAACCAATCAGAAAGCAGCACGAGGCTCACGGCTCAAACCCGGCCAGCTCAGAAAAGCTCGAAACATTGTGGAGCTGTTTACCTCTCAATACTTTCTTGAAATGGCTAAAACAAAAGAATTGTCTAATGATTTGCGTCAAGAAATCATAACAAGGCATAAAGATGGAAAAGGGTACAAGAAAATAGCTTCAGAATTAAATTTGCTGGTGAGCATAGTTGGGGCTGGTGTTAGAAAAAAGAAAAAAATTGATAATACTCAAAATATTCAAAGGAGTGGTCAGCCACGTCAACTAACTGATGCTAGTGCTCAATACATTGCTCGTACTGTAATTAAAGATCGATTTTGACTCGTTCAGAAATTCGCAGGGATCTGGAGAATGCCGGTATTGAAATCAGTTATGATACAAGAGATCATTGAATCGTAGTGGCGTAAACTCTAAATCACCAATAAAGAAGACCCCATTACTAAAACGTAAACATGTAGAAGAGAGTTTGAAATTTTTTGATCAATATCAATTCAAATCAGGTGAGTTCAGGAATGAAGTAATTTGGTCAGATGAAATAAAAACTGAGCTATTCGGAAAAAACCTGAAGAACTGAGCTATTCGGAAGGGAATATACCAGTATAAGAAGGAAGAAAGACAGAATACAAACCTTTGAATGCCATCCCTTACGTGAAAATCGGTAGAAATGGGGTTTAGGTCTGCTTTTTTGCTAATGGAGTTTGAGAAATAGAAATCATAGATGTCAAAATAAATGCAGCAAAATATAGGAAGATTCTATCCACACATCTCTTTAAAAGCGCCACAGCTTTCGGATAGGGTCGTGATTTTGTGTTCCAGCAAGACAATGATCCACAGCACAAGGGCAAAATTACAATGAAGAGATTAAAGCCATGAAACTTTGACAATTTAAATACTCTGTTGCGCATCAGGAAAAACTACTTATTTGAACACAAATTCAAATATCTCATAAAACTCTCATGAAATTCAGTTAGGAGAAGTTCTAAAGCCGCAAGTTGAATTTCGGGTTTATCCTAGGGTAAATCAATCTGAGAATAACTTTCAATCCGTAGTTTCCAATTCTCAAGTCATTTCTAGTGAGAAACGAGAGAATTTCTAACATTCTTATTCAGCGAAATTTTCTGAAAAAAAGGTAAAGGTGTGATACTTTTTCACTTTTTTATTCATTTTTATAAACGCAATTTAACTTTTTTACAACTTCAATACTTGGTTGCACATCAGAAAAAACTACTTATTTGACCAGAAAATCTTATGTCTCATAAAATTCTGATGAAATTCGGTTACGAAAAGGTCTAAATCGGCAAGTTGAATGTTGGGATTATCCTAGGGCGAATGAAGCTGAGAATAACTTCAAAACCGTGTTTTCCAAATTGATATCATTTCTAGAAAAAAGTCAGAGAATATCTAAGATTTTAATCAAGGGAAATTTTTTGTAAAAAAGGCAAGGATTACACCCTTACGATATTTTTTTCACCTCTTCATTCAATGTTTCCAAAAGCAATGAAACTTTTTGACAACTTCAAAACTCGGTTGCACATCGGGAAAACCTTATTTCACTATAAATTCTTATAAATACCTCATTAATTCTCATGAAATTCCGTTAGGAGAAGGTATAAATCCGAAAGTTGAATTTCGGGTATTTCCAAGGGGGAAGCTGAGAATAACTATAAAACCGCGTTTTCCAATTCTATGTCATTTCTATTGAAAAGTCAGAGAATTTCTAACATTTTTATTTGGCAGAATTTTTTGTAAAAAATGTAAGGGTATATCCTTACGATATTTTTTCACTCATTTATTCAATGTTTCCAAAAACCATGGAACTCTTTGACGACTTCAATTCTCGGTCGTACATTAGAGAAAGCTATTTATTTGACAAGAAATTCTTTAAAATCTCATCAAATTCTTTTAGGAAAAGGTCTAAATCCTCAAGTTGAATTTCTAGGATTTCCTAGGGCGAATCAAGCAGAGAATAACTTTAAAATCGCATTTTCCGATTCTCAAGTAATTTTTCGAGAGAAAGAAAAGAATGTTTAACGTTTATTTTGCGATTTTTTTGAGAAAACGTAAGGGTTATTATACCCTTACGAAATGTTTTCTGTATGGAGTTTGGGTGCACAAGGTGTTCTAATCTGTGCACAAGGTGTTTTTCTATATATGTAGGACCTTGTACGCATAGAAAATATAGGTTAAGAAAGAAGTTAATGAAACATAACAGTTGACAAAAAGTTGAAAAAGAAAATCAATGGTGATTGAAAAAAATTCAGTGAACCGAAAGAAGAGAGTCCATAACAAAACAAAAACCTGTTCTTTTTAAATAAAAAGGAAGACCTACCTAACCTTCAGCTCGGGGCCTCCATTTTCTCCCTGGGAGCACTACTTCCCATAGGTACAACAGTGGTATCCCAATGACGATTAATAGGGATTGCGCCCAGATTATATCTTATAGGTATTAGCTACACTGAGGCCACTCAGAGTGCATTATTATTTCCAAAATAATAACAAGATTTTGTAAACTCAAAGTTACATCTTGACCATCAGCAATGAAAACTTGACGAGAATTTGCTCAACGACAAACTTTATGAAAATTTCCTGTATACAATTATGCCTTCAGAAGTTCATCTCTCATTAGCCGTAAAATTATCAGAGGAAACCTAGCCAACTTCACTAATGGCTTTCAATATGAAACCAAAATTGTCAAACCAGAGCTCAAGAAGGGTACTCTGGGTCTCTGTCCTAAATTTCCATTGAAATTCCATTTTGCGCAGTTTTAGTGCGAACCGGTAGGTTCCTGATGTCAGAAAATATAGCATACACACTCGCTTGCTCATTTTCATACACTGAAAATAAAGTCACACATAAACGTGAACTCATCCTTCACGCCGATTTACCCAACAAAAATTTGACCCACGATTTACCACTACAACTCTTGAATTCATCAAGGGCAAGATTTTCGTCCCACAGATGAGTGTAAGCTCACCCTGCTTGTGATGGTTGTAGACAGCAGCGGCGCCACACAGCTTGACTATGTCCTCGCCCTGAGAGGTGCCGGCAGTGCCCACCACACGCAAGCCCCCGGCGGCGGCCAGCTGAACTGCCGCCTGCCCCACACTGCCGCTCGCACCGTGCACCAGCACGCGCTTACCTGCTTGAGCGCCACCACTGTGGGAAGGTGTTCCATCACAGATCAGGGACGGTTAGGCCACTTGCATAACTCGAGGCGCCCTTCAATGGGAGCTATTGGTCGTTTGGTGATACGGGAATTTGAAGTATGCAGGGACAGTGTTAGGGAACAGAGATTCATGGAAAATAAGAAAGCTAATTGATGGGAATGAGGAGCTAGTTACGAGGAAAGGAATGTTTCAAAAAATAAACATGAAGATAATGACCATGTAATTAAAGAAATGTTTGAATTAAACTTGCAATACAGCAGTTTTGTAATTTGCGAGTATATTTCCTTACGATATTTTCAAAGTACACATGCAAACAGGTTCAGGTGTGACTGTAGCTAGATCTCGGTTTCACTACTTCCGATAAACGTTATGCAAAGTCATAGTGCTGCCTATTGCTGCATGGACAGGAGAATATGATCTTTTTCTCAATACGGAGCTCGACGCCACCCAAGATATGTAGAGTACCGTAAAATTAGCATTCGGAAGTTATCGCTGCTATATGAACTTTCGAACTAGTTTAAGGGCTGAAAAATTAAAAAAAATGCTACGTTTGTTGAAAATAGCTATCAGAAGATAGAAACGTAGTATTTGTTAAATTTCATAATCAACAAAGCTATTTAAAAGTAAAGTTCATACTCATAACGGCAACATCGTTATTAAAGATGAAAACCACTCCAATAAACTTATCACTTATAAAACTGTTAAGTCATTTTCATATGAGAATAGCTCTACAGTGAGTTCTTATGGACAGAAGATTGCATCGAAAAAGACGTTTTTCGGTAAGAGTTCAAGAACAGTTCTTAAATCCAACATATCAAGAATCTTTCGCAAATCTTGCATCAATTTCGCAACAAGGATAAGAACGGAATAGTAGCGCATATCGCTTACCGTACCCAGTATTAACCGTTAGAATAACACTGCACTGCTAGTTTTACCAGACTAGTCAGGTTTCGTGGTCGAAAACCAAATTTAAGAAACTTATAGTGATGCTTTAAAATCTAAAAAACCACACGGAGAGTGATCATAATTGAGAACGGAGAGCGAATTCTATTGAAAACGAATGCAGTTCACAGAAAGAATGGTTGGCCTCAAAGTACGCCTCCAACACAAATAATTTACACTTCAACTAAGATCATGACAAATCCTTTGGATAATTTTCACTTGAATTAGGCAAGGCACTAAACGGATACTACCGAGAGGCTTCAAATATGCCACTAATTTAGGTTAAGCGAACGTAAATTTAGGAAACTTGGACAAAAGTGACCAACGTTTGCACTTTTTTCAAGTAAATGAATAAATAGATTAACAACTACTGCGTATGTTCCAAAGTATGCGGTCCAAGAGTGGCAAAATTACAAAGAACTCGACTCGTGATTCGATGCTGACGCACGCCTGACCAGGAACCTACTTGACATAGAGGGCCCTGTAGGCTGTGAATGCGCCCACGCCGAGAGCTGCTCCCTCAGAATAACTCAAATTCTGCAATAAATGAATCATGGGGGCAGGAGAACGTCATTTGATCTCTATCATACAAAAGTTATCGGCGAATTTAAACTACATCGTGTATAATCTAGGTTAGGTTATTAATATCGCTTTATTCGAGTAGTACTGCAAAATGACGATTGATGTCATAGCTAAAAAAATTGACATCGAAATAACTCAAACATCCTAAGAACAGTTTGGAAAATTGGATTTAATGCTAGAATTTTGGCAAGTCCATCCGTGGAACGCACTCCAAAAGAAGCTTCAGTTACGCTGAAAATACTTGAATAGCATACAAATACAAAGAACAGACTGAAACCAGCAGGATTGTTTCCATTAGCGACAAGGTATAACATAACAGAAAGCCTGCATGAATCAACCGCAATAAAAATGTTCTAAAAGATATAAAATATCTTTACAAAGCACATTCATAAGCTAAGTAAGTATGAGAACATAAAAAAAAGTTTTGAAAGATGCAAGGCACAACGTCAATGAAACACGTCTGGTTTGAAAATAAAAAAAAATCATAATGTATAAATCAAATATTCCAATCATGCACAGGAACAAGCAAATGACAAAGTACGTCTAAGAAGCAGAACATAATGCAAAATGTCATTGGAGCATGGCAAGTTTGGACATCGGAACGTCACAAAAACAAATCGAAGTGTGGTCCCATCGATGCGCTCACCTCAGGAAGCAGGTGCGTATGCTGCTCAGGGACCGGCGTGAACTCCGCCAGCGTGCCGTGTCTGCCAGACTGCACCACAAACACACGGTCTCCAACCTGCACGAGTCCACATTCGTCAGATTTTCAATTAATTTTGAACAGAGAACTTATTATGGACCAGGAAGGTAAATTTTGCTAATTTTTTTGACGTACATTAGTTTTTAATTGAACGTAAATATCATTGAACACCGGCCTTTAGAACGTACATAAAAGTTAGAAAAAATACCGTACTTGAAGGTATTTTGAATACGAGCGATATTAAATGGAATTCATTTAAACCAATGAAAATGCTTTGTACGTGCATCAGACACATGTACACGTGAGGCGCAGCAACTTTAATAATTTTAACTTTTACCGTATCTACAGGGTGTCTCAAAAAATGTACTTGGTCTTAGAATGACGAGAAAAACATTATTTATGAACATAGAGTGAAATAGAATGGCTTCGAATGCAGAAGACAAATGAAATTTAGGAATCGTGTTTGCGAATGTTCAAATTGATGACTATATTAGTGCAGACATCGCCGATAACGCGTTCCAAGGGATTCGCAAACGTCCCGAAACATATCATTAGGAATATCGCAACATTGTCTTTAGTTTCCAATTTCAGTGCACCAATTTTTCTTGGTTTGGTGCGATAAACGATAAATGGAGCTTAGATTGGTGTTGGAATGTAGCATTTCCAGTGTAGACGCTTCATGACGCGATACACGCTATCTTTTGAGATGTGGATTTCTCCAGCAGTTTGTCGAAAATATTTCTATGGTGATCGAAGCAGCGTTTCCTGCACTTGCTATTCTCTTCCAGAGCTCATGGATGACCGTTGTTGTCCAAAACGTTTTTTGTTAACGTTCTGGACGGATCCATCTACTTCAAATTTGTCTCTGATGCGAGCAACGGTCCGGCGTGTTGGTGGCGGTTTAGCGAATTCAGTTTTAAATCGTCTTTGCACTTCAATTACGATTTCGGTTTTCAAAAACATTTCAGGAAAACCAAGCTAAGTTGATTTCCTACCATGCTGAGATGTATTAAATTCACCTACAATTCAAAAAAAGGCAGCATGTTAGCAACAGTTGAAGTGTGAATACATTTTTTTGAGACACTGTATAAATATATTTTTCTGACCCAGTCAAAAACGTGTCCTGAGTAGATGAACAGTATTTCCCATAGCTACATCACGCACACATCTGCATGCACGGATTTTGTTCAAAAACTTAAAAAATGAGGAGGAAGCAGAAATAAACTTAATCGCACAGCAAGTTAGTTGCAAACGTCGGCGTCTTATAATATGAAAGTCACGAAACACTTGACAAATTAACTTCCCCTTTTCATCCGCCATCTTAAATCTGCACTCAACATCACAGGCATACGCATGTAAGGAACCACAATATTTTGTTGAGGAGTAATAATGTTCTCCGCATACGCAAAAGAAAGACTAAGCACATTCAAATCAATTAAAACCTTCACATGAGCTACGTTTAGTAAAAATGGCCAAGGTAAAACCACAAATGTTCGGTGAAGATTAGATTAGATTATTAGTTAGTTTAAGCCTCCCTATCCGCTACGAAGGCGATCCAAAGAGAGGAAGGAGGAAGGCACCATGTAGTATGGAGTTTAGGGAACGTGGAATCTACGCAGAAAGGGCATAGAAACAGTAAGATGAGAAAGAAGTTTATGAAACAAGATCAAAGTTCAAGAAGAAAGTAGTAGGTGTTGAAAAACAGGACAGCAGTGAACCGAAAAAAGATGGTCCGTAACAGAGCAAAAACCTATGTTATTTTAACAAAAAAGAAGCCTACCTAACCCTTAGCTCGGGCCCTCACATAGTCCCCCTGGGAGCGCTAATTCCCATAGATAATGCTCGGTGAATAACTGCACAAACTGAAACATGTAAATAAATCCCACTGACGGCATAGCGCTTGAAGGAGCCTGAGCACGTTATCTGGAGTCAAGAGACGCTACCTATTCATGACTATGGTAAAATAATAAATAGATGCCATCCACTAGTTAATGGGAAAATCCTCGAGTTTACAGCTTTCTCCACACCGCTTTCCAATAACTAACGAAAATAAAAATCCAACTTAGCAAGGGTTGATTTAATTAACATTACCTAATTCAAAAATTTATCAAATAAGAATACAGTGAATTGAAGTGAATAATATTTACCCGGATTGCATATGGTAAGGTCTAAACTATTCTTAAACACGTTGAGTATGGGCCACATGTGTACTAAGCAAATTCTCCTTTGCGTATCGGTATAAATGAACAGCACTGCAATTATTTCGCAACCTTTTTAGAAGAAATTTTAGCATACGAGGCAACGTAACATCGTACAATAGGAACAGAAATGTATTCGAGCAGTAAAGTCGATTTTTCAACTCTACTACTAAAACCTAGCTTAACCAACCTTAGCCACCATGCAAACGTAGTCAATGTGTTATAGAAAATACCCACAAAAAAAATTTCATCTTCAAGAAACAATGATTTAATTCTAACAAATAAATAATGATGCGAAAAAGATAACACAGGTTCAGCTTTTCATGATAAACTACACGAATCAGTCCTTCAGAGCTGTCGATCAACTAAACGCTGAAGCAAATTTCAAAGACTTGATTTTGTAGGAAACGCAACAAGCCTCCTTCAAATTATAGATGAATAGCCGTCAGTAATTCAAGATGATAAAATCCAACAGCACACTGAAAAATCCGTGAGGGGAAAACAGTCGTGCTTTCTAAGATGAAACTCCAACCTACGAACGAACGTGAGGCACGTTTTGAAGGTCTTTTATTCAAGTTAAGTTGCTCATGTTGTTTGGAGCATTGGTTTCTCCAATGCCTCAAATTAATTTTACCCACCCCTCATACCTGAGACGAGCGGGATATTATGACAAGTTTTTCATTTGCTCAACCGGCAGAAATACCAGGTTTGATCAAGACGTTTCGAACGTTTCCTCGGCCATTCCACGAGAAAACTAAACGCTCTTGACAACTAAGCCACGATGACCACTGGAAATTTGATGTACACGTACAAATGATTTCGCACGAATCTGAACCAATAACTCAGATACACAACCCTGTCACGGCATAATGCAGCTCTACTGCAATCACTCGCCTTGAATTTCTTAACTTGTGCTCCAACTTGCGCCACAACACCAGCACCGTCTTTGCCGGGGGTGTACGGCAGCTCAGGCAAAAGCGGGTACACGCCGTTACGGATGTACGTGTCTACAGGGTTCAGTCCCGAGTACTGCACCTGTACCAACACCTGCGAGAAAATGAGAGTTAAAGTTTGAGAAATTTTAAATCCTAGTCGCACACTGACAAGACAGTTTCGATTTGAAACCATGATGAGAGTTTTGCCTGATATTAAGTATTTGTATAAAATAGATTAATTATAAATTAGGTTAGGCCTCCTACAATAGGAAAAAGATGTTCCTGTAGAAAAGAGGGAGGCACCAATCCGTGTGGGATCAAGAGAACGAGGAATCTATGCAAAAGGTATGTCCACACACCCTGCGCACAGAAATAATAAAACAAAGAAATTTATAAAACAAGATAAAAGTTGAAGAAGATAGTAGAAGGTACTGAAAAACAATGAATTCATTAAAATAAATTAAAGCCCTATTTAATTTCAATAAAAAGAATGACTGCTTAACACATTGCTTGCGATACGATCCACCGGTGGGTCGTGCTTAGGTTTTTTGTGCAGCGAAACAACTATCAATGGGTCGTTACAAAAACTCTAACAATCTTTTTTTTAATTAATGGTCATTAATGGATCCAACTAATATTTGATACTAAATAAATTTGCTAATCCCTTTTGACATTAAATTTGAGTTGAATATATAGTTAACCAGTCAGTTAACCCATCGCAGTCAAAGTGTTACCCTGTGGCTGAGGACATTGACATCTTCACCCTGGCAGCGGAAATTTTCATAGATGCAATTGTTTTCTCAAAGGGATTTTGTATGAGACAACACATAATTTTCCCACTCCGTGCGTACATTATTTGATAACTTATGTTATAAAAAAACTACTCAGAACGGAGTAAAACAAAAAATAACTCAAAACAAAATATCTTACTGTGAAATCTATGATTTAAATACAGCCCCTAACAACAGTAACATCATATGTTCCCTAACATTTTAGAGAAATACTTTGTGAACAAAAAATAGCCGGCTGCTGAAACACGCTTTGGATTCACTGTGTACCTAAAGCAGTTACTGATGGTGTGTTTAGATTAGTTGTTAGCAGCAACAAAAGCCTTCAAAAAAAAGGAAGGTAGAAGGCACCATTTAGTATGGAGTTAAGGAAATGTGGAATCTACGTATAAGGTGCACAGAAACAGTAAGGTAAGTTTTTAAAGAACTTTATGAAACGAGATAAATGTTGAAGAGAGTCTTAGGGACTGAAAAATAGGGCAGCAGTGAACCAAAAAAGATGGTCCGTAACAAATCAAAAACCTATTTTATTTCAGCCAAGGATGGCTTACATACCTTTTAGCTCAGGCCCTCACAAATTTCCCTAGGAGTGCTAATTCCGAAATATTAAATAATTGTAGCTCCCTGAGAGGTGTGTTGAGTTAAAAAAGAAAATGTACCTGCTTAACGAGTTCAAACGAGTCCCAGTACACAATAGTTTAAGTATATTGAAACAGACTAAAATTTAACACAGGGTCATGGTTCTGGTGTGAATAAATCTGCCGATAAACCTGTTACTCTGACGCCCTTATTTTACTTTGAATCACGTTCGCACGAATGCTTCAATACGACATCTAACATTGAGCAGTAAATTTTTTAAATCAACTATTTCCTTACAGCAAAATCAATTTCAAATATTCGATGACTCACCTCGTTGTCTTTGATGGTCGGCTTTTCCGCATCATCTACCAAATTCAAGACGCTACTTGCTCCAAATTCTTTCACTCTAATGGCCCTCATACTGCACAGTTTTGCCAGTGTTCTAAATACCATCCAAAGTATTTTACAGATACTAGTTCTGAAAAGAAGGTTCAACATACTTTTAAACACAACACATGGAAAAGTTAACGACAAAAGAAATTCACCAACAAAAGTTACGAATTCATTTTCTGAAAGGCTATAGATACCTTACATGACTAGATTAAATGTTAGTTTAAGCTACCTAACCGCTAAAAAAAATAGCGTTCCGAAGAGAGGAGGGAGGAAGGCACCATTTTTTAGTATGGAGATAGGGGAATGAGAAATAGGTACAGAAGGAGCATAGAAACAGTAAGATGAGAAAGAAGTTTACAAAACAAGATAAAAGTTAAAGAATAAAGTGGTAGGTGCTGAAAAACAGGACAGTAGTGAACAACAAAAAATGTGGTCCTTAACGAAGAAACATTTTATTTCAACAAAAAGAAGCTTGGGCCTCACACATTTTCCCCCTGGGAGTGCTAATTCCCATAGATACAATGGTTGTATCCCCCTGAGGGGACCTTACATGACTAATAGATCGATAATAGTCAAATTATCAAGTTAGGAAACCGCTCAACGATCATAAATCCTCCACAAAAAATGTAGCGAAAAAGATGCAAACTAGCAAAATGAATATGCTAATTATTGAAGATTTTTTGTAAGTAATTATGTAAAATTTAACACAATGCAAATTAAGTACTCATAAAAACGTAACATTTCACTTAATTTTTAAGCAACATAAGCCAACAACTTCTGTAAGAGCTACCAAGTTTAAATCCAGATTTTGGCAACCAGTCAAGGGAGTTACAAACCAAATTCGCGAGTCTCGTTAATATAAACACTGAATATAACGAGCTGAACCAACTTTTTACTATGAGTTGAACCAATAGAAGTCGTACTTCTTGGAATTTGTTTGGTATGCTACAAGCAGCAATTACATTTGTTTATTTCCGATAATGGCAATATTGTTCAAGTCTACGCATTTTTACTTATCAAATTTTATAGTTTTCTAAGTGCTGTAACAAAATACATTCTCAGTATTACCGGGAACGACGAAGAGAATGAAAAAAGTTGAACACGAATTTCCTATTTTCGAAGGTGATTATTTCAGTTCGAAAGAGGAGCCACAACTATTTTGTCAAAAAAACTAACCACAACTAAAAAAACTAAACAACTATTTTGTCAAAAACATGGATCATAACCATGACAAAAAAGCCCGAGAAGCTGCAGTATAAGAAACTGTAACAAGAGGTGTCGAAGCAAGTACCCCTTTTATTCACTATGCACTAGGACAAAACTCATCAAGTCTAGCATCGCCCATCATTTCCACTAGCTCGGGAGAAAATAAAATCCACTCTTGCGCTTGTCACGATTAAGGACATTTTACACGATCACACAGACCGAGTATCGCCATTTTAACCGTATACTGCGAGTACGAACCCGACACATCAGTAAGGCGACGGTGATCTTGAACGCGTTTTCGGCACGAACGCATTTTCAGCGCTAATTTTCAACTTTTGCCTTTGCTTTGATGTCCAATCCTTAGATTTCCGGCACAAATCAAGCATTTTCACGACCTCGGTAAGTAGGGGCTTCATGACAGCCCGTAGAGCCTGCATCTTTATATCCTACTGGAGCTAATGCCAGATCATTATCACAGCAAAGTTTGAAAGAGAGCAAGCCTTTTTCTCGAATACGATGGTTATTCTGGGCTGTTTTCATTGCATGTTTTAGGCGATCAGTGCTCACAGTAGTCTTGTTAGAAGCCAAAAAGCTGAACTTTCTTAAATGTACGAAATAGGGAGTCCGCGAGGGCTGTATTCCTTGTGTCAGTAGAAATAATGCTTCAATCAGGTTGTAGATGGCCATCACTGTCATTTGCTTCTTCATGTAATAGTGATACAACCCAGTAAAAATATGCGCCCCCGGACTTCTTCTTGCATCATAAGTTTGGTGCTGTCAATTCAAGCTACTAGAAGGCGAGCTCTCCATTACACTATGTTATTACTAGTTTCCCAAAATTTCCTCGGCGTTAATTCGAGTGAAATCCAGAGTTAAAATCGCAAGTGTATTTTTGGGGTCAAAAATGCACATGGTGTTTTGTGGGCACTATAGAATACTTTTTTTTGAGCTCATTTGAATTTGTTACAGCATCTTAGAAAGTCGACACTGTCTGACCCTAGTGATTTCACAGAAAGAATGTCTTTTAACGTGAGCACCAACCTAGTACAGATATTAAGACCAAACCAGCACCGCACCCAATTTAAGCAGTCCCTATAAATTAACATTAGACAGGAACAACACTGCATCAATTTTTGAATTATTTAGTTATGACCTGTATAACCTAGGAGCAGGGTTGGCGTTCAAAATCATAAGTGCAAAAAAAAAAAAAACAGATGAGAGCTCCTCCATTGTTTAGTCAGACTTTAGTACCGGCTTTTTTTTATTGGAGATTTGTTTGTATATTTTTTAATACTAACCCTGACTAGAAGTTTTCACGATAATTCCATCAACTTTCGCAGTGAATGCTTGATTCATCTTTTGCTAAGCAAGCTTGTTGCAATAAAGATGTCTGCGGTTCGTGCAATAAACGATTTTGCTGTGAAAATAAACGATGTGTAAAAACCTGATGAACTTCACTTCACATGACACTTGCTGAGCTTTAAGAAATATGCTAATGTCATTCAGCACATGGCTAGTGAAGTCAAGGTGACATTGAAACGCACTTCGTTTTTCGGATTAACTGAGCACCACATAGAAGGCGTAACAAGCATTGAGTATTAAGATAGGTTAAAATTCAAAGTTCGAAAGTTTCCATCCATATTTTGAGGTTCACGTTCATTCAATATGATGCAGTTCGTTTATGACTGTTCGAGCATTTATCATAATTTTATAACAGGCTATACAGAGCTTGTAATCTCACAACATATTTCCCTTGATCCAGAAGGAAACCCCATCACATCCGTGAGCATAGTGCACCATCTGTGTACTCGGTGGGCCATGACATGCACTGAGGTATCATTTATAGGCATCACAATCCAACAGCTGAACTGAACAGCTGTTATGGTAATGGTCTTTCACCCCATAAGAATAATAGCTACGACAGCTACTCGTCTCATGACAAATATAAAAGAATTTCAATGCTTTCCCACAAGTCTCATGGCAGTATTAGTAATTCCATAATCAAAGTCATGTAGAAATGACTAACATCAATATCTAATTGTAAAGTAAGAGTAAAATCACATGTTTTTTTCTTTTGTTTAAAGCTGCTTCAATAGAATTCCCTTTGTGTGTGTTAATTTACAATACAGGAAAAGAAAATAACATGATGTTGTAGGAAATATGGAACTGGTCAAAATCAAACAAATAACTTAATGGGAACATGCAATACGCCCAGGAAAAATTTTTCTCTTCTACACCAGATCAAGACAACTTGCTGGCTGTGAACTGTTCATGTACATAAGTCCATGTATAACACAATCATTCCTAAGCATGCAAATTTTAATGGCTAGAGAGATCTTGGCTCTTAGTACACTTCACTTCTTCCACATCCGCCAGCCAGTACATCACTATAGATTCAAATCATTCTCCTCCTCAGTACTCTTGAAAGGTGAACAATGCTCAGTAAAGGTCAAGAATGTTACTAAGACAAAAGCTCTAATGTTAGGGCTTTGACAAACTTCGCACACAGTAAGAGAGAGAGATGCATTCTAGCACCCATGCCTAACATTTATTTATCTGATATATTTAGAAAATCACATTTTGACTCTACAGTTGCACTACTCAACAAGCAACAAAATCTGGCCAATTCTCAAAGCCTGTAGATTGAATTTTATTCAATGAAGTCAATGAGACCAGCGCCAAACCCAGTTACCTATGCATTCATCAGGATTCAAATCCCCTTACAAGAAGATATTGCATTCGTGAAGGTGATAGATTTGACCAGATGGCACTCTGCACAAGTGTCATGATAAGTGACTACAGTGAAATGAAATTGAGGATAAATACCATTGTCTAGTAACTGCAGTATCATCAACATATCCTTTGAAGAGATGGAAGCAAAGAATGCTTTCTTGAGGACAACTAAGAACAATGTTGCATACTCAGAATTCTTTTCCCATGCACACACTTTTTCTATTGAGAAGGAAAATGCCAATAGAGTGGAGAAGAGCTTAACTTGTACAATGTCTCCCTAGTTCAATTAGTAAGACACCATGATCAATAGTACCAAATTGACAGGACATAATTCAAAGAATGAGGCTCTGGTCTATCCTCAGAAGCACAAAATTCATACAAGTTCCTAATAATCAGGTCACTAATTATCTCAATGAAAACCAAATAAGACATTGCAATCACTGAATCAGCAACACAAAATGATCTGAGATGGCCCTTAGGTCTGTTTGGAACATTTTTAACACTATTTCAAGCTCATTGATTTCAGACTCAGGAATCTCATACCCTTTGCAAGTAAGACATTACAGACTCCAAATTAGAGAATAAAATTCCACGCTATCTAATTTCCTAATCACACGATTTAGAGGAATTTTAAAAAAGTTTCTAAAATGGTACAGAGAAATTTTTTTTTGAGTTTTACAGTACTCAGGAATAATTAACTTAAACTAGGGTGGATGGTAGTTCAGGCTAGAATTGATTACCAAAATGAGAGTGGTTTTCAAAATAACCAACTTTTCCGCATTATTTCAGAACAACATACTGATCAATTTTCCAAATTTTGATGCTTGCATAATGTTAATGACATCAAAATAAACAACTTTTCTTTCATACACTTTCCATCACAAATGAGTATTTAACAAGTTACAGTGGTAAGGTAATTTCCATGTTCCTTAACAGTGTTTCTCTTTCAAATGGCTAATATTGTGGCATTATTGTTGTCCAAGTTGTCGTACAGCTGACTGGATATTGTGGCCATGTGGCATGTCTCTCTTTATGTGTTGCTATTCGTTCCGGGCCATTACTGTTACATGATATTAGGTTACGTTGGGTTAGGTCAGGTCAGGGTAGGTCAGGTCAGATTAGGTCAGGTCAGATTAGGTCAGGTCAGATTAGGTCAGGTCAGATTAGGTCAGGTCAGATTAGGTCAGGTCAGATTAGGTCAGGTCAGATTAGGTCAGGTTAGGCCAGGTTAGGTCAGGTTAGGTCAGGTTAGATTAGGTCAGGTTAGGCCAGGTTAGATTAGGTCAGGTTAGATTAGGTCAGGTTAGATTAGGTCAGGTTAGATTAGGTCAGGTTAGATTAGGTCAGGTTAGATTAGGTCAGGTTAGGTCAGGTTAGGTCAGGTTAGGCCAGGTTAGATTAGGTCAGGTTAGGTCAGGTTAGGTCAGGTCAGGTTAGATTAGGTCAGGTTAGATTAGGTCAGGTTAGATTAGGTCAGGTTAGGTCAGGTTAGTTATGGTACATTACCACTATAACTTGTTAAATCCTCACTTGTGACAGAAAGTGCATGGAAGAAAAGTCGTTTATTTTGATGTCATTATCATAATACAATCAACAAAAATTTGAAAATCGATTGTGCTGTTCCAAAAAGTTACCGACTTTTCCATCTCATCCTTTTTAACCTTCAACTGCCTGACCATGAATAGTACTCAACTGTACCAGGTGTATGAGCCCATCTTCTAAAAATAATATAACTACAGTCTAGTATTATGTCTGTGCGTATTTCTTTAAGTTAAAGTTGCATTTATCAAAAATCTAAGCCTATTGAAAGAGTAAATAAATTAGTGAGGCTAAAGGAAAGTAGAAATAAGTGACTCAAAAAATCAATGAAGCCCTAAAAATAATCAGTAAAGCAACAGTTTATAACCAATAGACTTTTATAAAAACAAACATTGTATTTCTCAATTCCAATTAGAGACAAAATGTTTTTACTGCAATAAAAACAATTCAATAAATTGGATAGACATATATACATATCAAGTGCTGTCAAAGTAATTACAAAGATACAATACAATTAATTTTTTTGCATGAAGTTGGTAATAAGTTGACTACCTTCACAGGAAAATTTTAAGATATAATATAAACTCTTTCCTTCAAATTGAAGGGAGTGACTTCAAAAACTAAGCATAATTTATTTTCACAGTTTTCTCTTTATAGATTTCTTTCTCATAACTAGGTAACTTGTTTACCCCTTCAAGTCCGGCATATGGAAATAGTTGTCTAAATCTGTTCAAACTTTGTGTAACATAGCTTTCTCATTCAAATACAGTAATGCAAGAAAAAAGGTTCAAAATGAAAATGTATTATTTACATTTTTTTATGAAATGGGACTGAAGAGTCCTGCCAGTACTTTACAGAAAACATTATGGCCATATAATTGGAATTTTTCATCACTTCTTTTGATGTATGTTTCATCACTAAGATATTTTTATACAAATACAACTGTTAAGTCAATGAAATATTTAATGTTATAGAGTAATATAGAGTAATGCTCATGATGCGCATGTCGGGACCCTCATCCCTAGGACTGACGGGTCACTGCAGTCCCATGCAATAAAACTGTTATTTTTGAAGACAGTGCTAATGTATCTACAATATCTTCTAATCATTCTGTAGAATAGATGTTTATGCAACAAAAAATAATCATTTTATCACTGTATTTACCATGATTTTGAAGAAAACAGCTAAAATGCATCACATCAATTTACCATGATCCTCCAGCTGCGGTGGGTGCTTTCTAAGCGTAGCTGTCAACAAATAGTGGGCTCTTGTCTGCCAGACGTACAATATTTAGCTAGCTTGATGTTTCACGAGTGTCCCGACAGCTCCCTAGCGTTGAAATTTTTGTTAGTATTTGATAATGAGGAAAATTTTGAGCCGGGACTGACATGTTCTTGTAGTACTCAAAGGGTTAATCTCTAAAGTTTTTAACATCTGCCAGAGACCAACCACTCTGTTAAGGAACAGTCATTGTAAAACTTAGAATCATTCAATTTTAAATTTTTCAATGGTTTTCTGTTCTAATCAAAATTATAATTTTCATCCTGCTATTTTATTTCATAATTCTAGATAATAAAATATCAGCCTGGTAATTTTATTTTTCATTTCCTAACATGACATGAGTCTACTCTTTCACATAACTTTTTCTGACTACTCTCTGAATTACAGTTCTACTTTTTTTATATATATTTATTTTACCTCTGGCTAAATTGGACAATAACTTTTTCAACCTAAGTTCAATAATTTTTGTAACAGGACACTTTACTTAAACGTTTGTTCAGTTGGAAATTATGGTCAATATTGAATTTAAGCCTTTCACGGAAATAAAAAATTCCGTTCCAAAGAATCACTAAAGAAACACATTTAAAAACGTTTTATACAAATGACATTCTGCTCGCTGATGCGTTATCTTTGAGATATAACAATAATTACGTTCAGATAGGAATAACATATGGTCGGTTGCTTAGTCACCGCATTGTCGGGTGACGCCCACTTTTCTGGGACACGCCCACTTCTTGTTGCGAAAATAACAGCCTTGGTTTGGATGAGTTAAGGTAAGCTATTTTAGGTTGATTTATGTTATTTTAGGACAGTTTATTTAACTAACCTACCATAACCTACCCTAACCTTACCCATTATTATGTTAATACCGTATTACAGCATATTTACGTGTCCATTTCTTTCCTTTTATATACAACGTTCCTATACCTTAAAAGTTTACTAACTCAAAAATAACGCATCAGCAAGCAGAATGTCATTCATATAAAATGATAAAATGTGTTTCTTTGGTGATTCTTTGGAACAGAATTTTTAATTTTCGTGAAAGGCTCAAATTCAGTATTGACCGAGATTTTTACCAAATAAATATTAACTTGTAACAAGATCTGGAAAACATGATTTTCAGCCCTCCATAGGAAAAATTTATTCTTTAGGAATTCTTAACAAAATAGGATAGGTGCAAATGATTTGAATTACTGAAGACCAACAGATTGATTGAACACTTTTGACAAAGACCATAGGCTAGAGAGATCTGAGAGAAACACCATCACACTTACATACCAGAGGCTAGGCATAAAGCAATTTGTGATATGTATTGCTACTTTTGCAACACTATATTGGCATCTCATGTTCAACATGTTAAGTGCGGCGTGACCCACCGGTGGTCATTTAGGTGATTTTCATTATGCTGCTTGCTGACCAGCAGTCACTGACTCAAATTTTATAAATACTAAATGAAAGTTGAATGAAGGCATTATCCAGTCAATGTTTGCTATTTTCAAATTTTCTTACTACAATTGACTCTAAATTTGAGCTGGATATTGAACTTCAGTTTAACCCGCCATACTTAACGTGTTAAAGAGCTGAGGCAAAGTTACTATTATATCATAAAATTAAAATGGGGGTTTCTCGGGAGTTAGCCCCGTTGGTTATAATAACTAAACCTGCCGCTAGGTGGCGCCACG